>JASPKZ010008580.1:0-54561 GCA_030220185.1 Diploptera punctata
TAGATTATAAAGAGGCGATTGGAAATACCAGATCAAGATAGTGGATGTGGTGCGCGGTTTATAAACTATGAGTGAAGTAGTTAATTTATAAAGGGATTGATTTGAAAATACTAGATCAAGATAGGGATGTCCGCGTGTAAAACGATGAGAGAAGTGATTATAAAGAGGAAGTTGCAAAAATACTAGATCAAGAATATGGCTGTCGAGGGTTTATAAAACGATGGGAGAAGTGATGATAAAGAGGATGTTTTGAAAAATTGCTAGATAAATATAGGGATGTCCGAGCGTTTATAAACTTATTAGAGAAGTAGATTGTAACTATTATGGATTGGAAAATACTAGATCCAAGATAGGGATGTCAGCCGGTTATAACCGATTAGAGAATTAGATTTGATAAAGAGGAAGATTGAAAATACTAGATCAACATAGGGATATCCGCGCGTTATAAACTATTAGAGAAGTAGATTATAAAGAGGTGATCGGAAAATGTTTGACCAAGAGATAGGGATGCCGCGCGGTTATAAACTTATTAGAGAAGAGATATAAAGAGGATGTGATTGGAAAATACTAGCATGAAGAACGGGGATGTACGCGCGGATATAAAAAACCTATGGAGAGGAAGTTGGTCTATAAGGAGGATGATTGGAAAATTACAGATCAAGATAGGGATGTCCGCATCGGTTACAAGTATGAGAGAGTAGATTTAAGAAAGAGGATGATTGGAAAATACTAGATCAAGATAGGGATGTCCGAGCGGTTTACAAAGTATGAGAGAAGTAGATTATAAAGAGGATGATTGGAAAAAACTAGATCAAGATAGGGATGTCCGCGCGGTTATAAACCTATGAGAGAAGAAGATTATAGAGATGATGATTTGAAAATAATATATCAAGATAAGGATTTCCGCGCGGTTATAAACTTATTAGAGAAGTACATTATAAAGAGGATGATTGGAAAATGCTACATCAAGGTAGGGACGTCCACGCGGTTATAAACCTATTACAGAAGTAGATTATAAAGAGGATGATTGGAAAATACTAGATCATGAAAAGGGTCTCAGCGCGGTTATAAACCTATGAGAGAAGTAGATTATAAAGAGTATGATTGGAAAATTCTAGATCAAGATAGGTTTGCTCGGCGTTTATAAACTTATTAGAGATGTAGATTATAACGATGATGATTGAAAAAAGTAGATCAAGATAGGTACGTCCGCGCGATCATTAAAGAATGAGAGACGTAGATTATAAAGAGGATGATTGGAACATACATAGATCCAGATAGGGATTTTCCGCGCGGTTATTAAACCTATGAGAGGAAGTAGAGAATAAGAAGGATCTTTGGAAGGAAAACACTAGATCAGGATAGGGATTACCGCGCGGACCATAAACATATGAGCGAAGTAGATTTAAAGAGCCGATCGGCTAATTAATAGTAAGATAGGATTTCAGCGTGGTTTTAACCTATGAGAATAGATTCGAAGGAGGATGATAGAAAAGACTAGATCAAGATAGGGGTGGTCTCAGCTGGCGGTTATAAACTTAAAGGAGAAGTAGATTTGAAGAGGTGATTGGAAAATCCTTAGATAAGATAGGGATGTCCGCGCGGTTATAAACCTATGAGAGAAGTAGATTATAAAGAGGATGGTGGAAAAGTACTAGATCAAGAAGGGATTTGTCCGCGCGGGTTATAAACCTTACGAGAGAAGTCGATATAAAGAGGGATGATTGGAAAATGCTTAGATCAAGATTTGGATGCCGCGCGGTTATAAACTATAGAGGACAAGTTTAACGAGGATGATTGGAAATAGCTAGATCAATATAGGATGTCTGCGCGGTTATAAACCTATGAGAGAAGTTGTATAAGGAGGAGATTGGAAAATACATAGATCAGATAGGGATGGTCGCTGTCGGTTTACAACGTAGAGAGAAGTAGATTATAAAGAGGATGTGGAAATCTAGATCAAGATAGGGATGGTCCGCGCGGTTACAACGTAGTGAGAGAAGTAGATATAAAGAGGATGATCGGAAAGGATTTAATCAAGATAGGGGGAATGTCGCGCGGTTATAAAATATTAGAGAAAGTAGATTATAAAGAGGAATGATTGGAAAGACTAGATGAAGCAGGGATGTCCGCGCGGTGATAAACCTATGAGAGAAGTTGGCTATAAGGAGGATGTTGGAAAACACTAGATCAAGATAGGATGTCCGCTCGGTACAAACGTATGAGAGAAAGAGAGATAAGAGGATGATTGGCAAAAAAACTAGATCAAGATAGGGATGTCCGCGCGTTCATACACTTATGAGAGAAAGTAGTTATAAAGAGGATGAAAAAAGGGATGATTGTAAAATACTAGAAGAGATAGGATGTCCCGCGCGTTTATAACCTTATAGAGAATATGATTTATTAAAGAGGCTGATTGGAAAATACAGATCAAGGAGGGATGTCGCGCGGTTATAAACCTAATGAAGGATGTAGATTATAAAAAAAGGGATGATTGGAAATACAAGATCAAATAGGGATGTCCGCGCGGTTATAAACCTATGAGAGAAGTAGATTACAAAGAGGATGATTGGAAAATACTAGATCAAGATAGGTTTGTCCGCGTGTTATAAACTTATTTGAGAAGTAAGATTATACGAGGATGATTGGAAAAAAAAATTAGATCTAGATAGGGAATGTCCGCGCGGCGTAAACGTTGAGAGAAAGTAGATTATTAAGAGGACGATCGGAAAATTATAGATCAAGATTAGGATGTCCGCGCGGTCAAAAATATGAGAAAATTAGATATAAAGAGGATCATTGGAAAATACTAGATCAAGATAGTGATGTCCGCGCGGTCATAAACATACGAGAGAAGTAGATTATAAAGAAGTTGATTGGAAAATATTAGATTAGGAGAGTGATGTCCGCTCGATCATATGCCTACAAGAGAAGTAGATTATAAAGAAAATAATTGGAAAAAAAAGTACTAGGTCAAGATAGGGATGTCGCGCGGTCACAAAACCGATGAGAGAAGAAGTACATTTTAAAGAGGATCATTGAAAAGACTAGATCAAGATGGGATGTCCGGCGCCGCGGTCATAAAACTATTAGAGAAGTAGATATAATGGGACGACTGGAAAATACTATTCAAGATACGGATGTCCGCGCGGTCATAACATACGAGAGAAGTAGATTTCTAAAGAGGGATCATTGGAAAACACTAGTCAAGATAGGGATGTACGCGCGGTAAAACATACGAGAGAAGTAGCTTTTTATTAAATAAGGAGGATCATGGCAACTACTAGATCAAGATAGGGATGTCGCGCGGTCATAAACCTATGAGGAAAAGTAGATTAGAAAAAGGCGATTGGACAATGCTTAGATCAAGATAGGTAGTCCGCGGGTTATAGATAAACCATGAGAGAAGTAGATTATAAAGAGGATGATTGGAAAATGCTAGATCAAGATAGGGATGTCGCGGCGGTTATAAACCTATCAGAGAAGTAGTATATAAGGAGGATGATTTGAAAATACTAGATCAATACGGATGTCCGCGTGGTTATAAAACTATGAGAGAAGTAGATTTAGGATGATTGGAAAATACTAAGATCATGATAGGTATCCGCGGGGGGGCGGGGTTATAAACTAATATTCGACGTAGATTATAACGAGGTGATGGAAAATACTTAGATCAAGATGAGATTATCCGCCTGATATAACCTATAGAGAAAGTTTGGGGATTATACGAGGGAATGTTGGGATAATACTAGGTCAGGAAAGGAATGTCGGCGCGTTATAAACTTAGTAGAGGAAGAGATTATAAAGAGGATGGTTGGAAAATACTAGATCGAGATAAGGATGTCCGCGCGGTTATAAACCTATGAGAGAAGTAAATTGTAAGACGATGATCTGGAAAAATACTAGAGTAAATATGGATGTACGCGGTCATAAACATACGAGAGACTAGATTGTAAGAGGATGATTGGAAAATACTAGACAAGATAGATGTGCCGCGCGTGTGGATAAACCTATGAGAGAAGTATATTATAAAGAGGTGATTGGCAAATACTAGAATCAAGATAGCGGTTTATCCGCGCTGTATAAACCTATGAGCGAAGTAGATTATAACGGGGAGATTGGAAATTACTAGATGAAGGTAGGGTGTTGTCCGCCACGTTATATAATGTTTAGAGAGGAAGTAGATTATAAAGGGGAATGTTTGGAAAATGTTAGATCAAGATAGGGATGACCGCGCGGTTATAAACTAATAAAGAAGTAGATTATATAGAGGATGTATTTGAAAAATACTATATCAAGATAGGGATGTCCGCGCGGTTATAAACCTATGAGAGACGTAAATTATAAAGAGGATGACTGGAAAATACTAGATAAAGATAAGGATGTCCGCGCGGTTATAAACTTATTAGAGAAGTAGATTATAAAGAGGATGATTGGAAAATGCTACATCAAGATAGGGACGTCCACGCCGTTATAAACCTATTACAGAAGTAGATTATAAAGAGGATGATCGGAAAATACTATATCATGAAAGCGGTCTCCGCGTGGTTATAAACCTATGAGAGACGTAGATTATAAAGAAGACGATTGGAAAATTCTAGATCAAGATAGGTTTGTCCGTGCGGTTATAAACTTATTAGAGAAGTAGATTATAAGGAGGATGATTGGAAAATACTAGATCTAGATAGGGATGTCCGCGCGGCAATAAACGTATGAGAGCAGTAGATTATTAAGAGGACGAACGGATAATAATAGATCAAGATAAGGATGTCCGCGCGGTGACAAACATATGAGAAAATTAGATTATAAAGAGGATGATCGGAAAATGCTACATCAAGATAGGGACGTCCACGCGGTTATAAACCTATTACAGAAGTAGATTATAAAGAGGATGATTGGAAAATACTAGATCATGAAAAGGGTATCCGCGCGGTTATAAACCTATGAGAGAAGTAGATTATAAAGAGTATGATTGGAAAATTCTAGATCAAGATAGGTTTGCTCGGCGTTTATAAACTTATTAGAGATGTAGATTATAACGATGATGATTGAAAAAAGTAGATCAAGATAGGTACGTCCGCGCGATCATTAAAGAATGAGAGACGTAGATTATAAAGAGGATGATTGGAACATACTAGATCAAGATAGGGATTTCCGCGCGGTTATAAACCTATGAGAGAAGTAGATAATAAGAAGGATCTTTGGAAAACAGTAGATCAGGATAGGGATTACTGTCGGCCATAAACGTATGAGAGAAGTAGATTATAAAGAGGACGATCGGCAAATAATAGATCAAGATAGGGATTTCCGCGTGGTTATAAACCTATGAGAAGTAGATTATAAGGAGGATGATTGGAAAGTACTAGATCAAGATAGGGGTGTCCGCGCGGTTATAAACTTATGAGAGAAGTAGATTATAAAGAGGATGGTTGGAAAAGTACTAGATCAAGATAGGGATGTCCGCGCGGTTATAAACCTACGAGTGAAGTAGATTATAAAGAGGATGATTGGAAAATGCTAGATCAAGATTTGGATGTCCGCGCGGTTATAAACTTATTAGAGACATAGATTATAAAGAGGATGATTGGAAAATAGCTAGATCAATATACGGATGTCTGCGCGGTTATAAAATATGAGAGAAGTAGATTATAAAGAGGATGATTGGAAAATACTACATCAAGATAGGGATGTCCGCGCGGTTATAAACCTATGAGGGAAGTAGATTATTAAGAGGATGATTGGAAACTGCTAGATCATGATAGGGATGTCCGCGCGGTCATAAACCTATGAGAGAATTAGATTATAAAGAGGACGATTGGAAAATACCAGATCAAGATAGGGATGTGTGCGCGGTTATAAACTTATGAGTGAAGTAGTTCATAAAGGGGATGATTTGAAAATACTAGATCAAGATAGGGATGTCCGCGTGGTCATAAACGTATGAGAGAAGTAGATTATAAAGAGGAAGATTGCAAAATACTAGATCAAGGTATGGATGTCCGAGCGGTTATAAACCTATGGGAGAAGTAGATTATAAAGAGGATGTTTTGAAAATGCTAGATAAATATAGGGATGTCCGAGCGGTTATAAACTTATTAGAGAAGTAGATTGTAAATAGGATGATTGGAAAATACTAGATCAAGATAGGGATGTCAGCGCGGTTATAAACCTATTAGAGAATTAGATTATAAAGAGGATGATTGAAAAATACTAGATCAACATAGGGATATCCGCGCGGTTATAAACTTATTAGAGAAGTAGATTATAAAGAGGATGATCGGAAAATGTTTGACCAAGATAGGGATGTCCGCGCGGTTATAAACTTATTAGAGAAGTAGATTATAAAGAGGATGATTGGAAAATACTAGATGAAGACAGGGATGTCCGCGCGGTTATAAACCTATGAGAGAAGTTGGTTATAAGGAGGATGATTGGAAAATACTAGATCAAGATAGGGATGTCCGCTCGGTTACAAACGTATGAGAGAAGTAGATTATAAAGAGGATGATTGGAAAATACTAGATCAAGATAGGGATGTCCGCGCGGTTACAAACGTATGAGAGAAGTAGATTATAAAGAGGATGATCGGAAAATGCTTGATCAAGATAGGGATGTCCGCGCGGTTATAAACTTATTAGAGAAGTAGATTATAAAGAGGATGATTGGAAAATACTAGATGAAGACAGGGATGTCCGCGCGGTTATAAACCTATGAGAGAAGTTGGTTATAAGGAGGATGATTGGAAAATACTAGATCAAGATAGGGATGTCCGCTCGGTTACAAACGTATGAGAGAAGTAGATTATAAAGAGGATGATTGGAAAATACTAGATCAAGATAGGGATGTCCGCGCGTTCATAAACTTATGAGAGAAGTAGATTATAAAGAGGATGATTGGAAAATACTAGAACGAGATAGGGATGTCCGCGCGGTTATAAACTTATGAGAGATGTAGATTATAAAGAGGATGATTGGAAAATACTAGATCAAGGTAGGGATGTCCGCGCGGTTATAAACCTATGAAGGATGTAGATTATAAAAGGATGATTGGAAAATACTAGATCAAGATAGGGATGTCCGCGCGGTTATAAACCTATGAGAGAAGTAGATTATAAAGAGGATGATTGGAAAATATTAGATCAAGATAGGAATGTCCGCGCGGTCTAAACGTGTGAGAGAAGTAGATTATATAGAGGATGATTGGAAAATACTAGATAAAGATAGGGATGTCCGCGCGTTCATAAACTTATGAGAGAAGTAGATTATAAAGAGGATGATTGGAAAATACTAGATCAAGATAGGGATGTCTGCGCGGTTATAAACCTATGAGAGAAGTAGATTACAAAGAGGATGATTGGAAAATACTAGATCAAGATAGGGATGTCCGCGCGGTCATAAACGTATGAGAGAAGTAGATTATAAAGAGGATGATTGGAAAATACTAGAACGAGATAGGGATGTCCGCGCGGTTTTTAAACCTATGAGAGAAGTAGATTATAAAGAGAATGATTGGAAAATACTAGATAAAGATAGGGATGTCCGCGCGGTCATAAACGTATGAGAGAAGTAGATTATAAAGAGGATGATTGGAAAATACTAGAACGAGATAGGGATCTCCGCTCGGTTTTTAAACCTATGAGAGAAGTAGATTATAAAGAGAATGATTGGAAAATACTAGATCAAGGTAGGGATGTCCGCGCGGTTATAAACCTATGAAAGATGTAGATTATAAAGAGGATGATTGGAAAATACTAGATCAAGATAGGGATGTCCGCGCGGTTATAAACCTATGAGAGAAGTAGATTATAAAGAGGATGATTGGAATGAGACGAACAGTAGATCGCGCGGTTATAAACTAATTAGAGAAGAAGATTACAAAGAGGATGATTGGAAAATACTAGATCAAGATAGGGATGTCAGCGCGGTTATAAACCTATGAGAGAAGTAGATTATAAAGAGGATGATTGGAATGAGACGAACAGTAGATCGCGCGGTTATAAACTAATTAGAGAAGAAAATTACAAAGAGGATGATTGGAAAATACTAGATCAAGATAGGGATGTCCGCGCGGTTATAAACCTATGAGAGAAGTAGATTATAAAGAGGATGATTGGAATGAGACGAACAGTAGATCGCGCGGTTATAAACTAATTAGAGAAGAAGATTACAAAGAGGATGATTGGAAAATACTAGATCAAGATAGGGATGTCAGCGCGGTTATAAATTTATGAGAGAAGTAGATTATAAGGAGGATGATTGGAAAATACTAGATCAAAATAGGGATGTCCGCGCGGTCATAAACCTATGAGAGAAATATATTATAAACAGGATGATTGGAAAGTACTAGATCAAGATAGGGATGTCAGCGCGGTTATAAACCTATGAGAGAAGTAGATTATAAAGAGGATGATTGGAATGAGACGAACAGTAGATCGCGCGGTTATAAACTAATTAGAGAAGAAGATTACAAAGAGGATGATTGGAAAATACTAGATCAAGATAGGGATGTCAGCGCGGTTATAAACCTATGAGAGAAGTAGATTATAAAGAGGATGATTTGGAATGAGGACGAACAGTAGATCGCGCGGTTATAAACTAATAAGAGAAGAAGATTACAAAGAGGATGATTGGAAAATACTAGATCAAGATAGGGATGTCAGCGCGGTTATAAACCTATGAGAGAAGTAGATTATAAAGTGGATGATTGGAATGAGACGAACAGTAGATCGCGCGGTTATAAACTAATTAGAGAAGAAGATTACAAAGAGGATGATTGGAAAATACTAGATCAAGATAGGGATGTCCGCGCGGTCATAAACCTATGAGAGAAATATATTATAAACAGGATGATTGGAAAATACTAGATCAAGATAGGGATGTCCGCGCGGTTATAAACCTATGAGAGAAGTAGATTATAAAGAGGATGATTGGAATGAGACGAACAGTAGATCGCGCGGTTATAAACTAATTAGAGAAGAAGATTACAAAGAGGATGATTGGAAAATACTAGATCAAGATAGGGATGTCCGCGCGGTCATAAACCTATGAGAGAAATATATTATAAACAGGATGATTGGAAAATACTAGATCAAGATAGGGATGTCCGCGCGGTTATAAACCTATGAGAGAAGTAGATTATAAAGAGGATGATTGGAATGAGACGAACAGTAGATCGCGCGGTTATAAACTAATTAGAGAAGAAGATTACAAAGAGGATGATTGGAAAATACTAGATCAAGATAGGGATGTCCGCGCGGTCATAAACCTATGAGAGAAATATATTATAAACAGGATGATTGGAAAATACTAGATCAAGATAGGGATTGTCCGCGCGGTTATAAACCTATGAGAGAAGTAGATTATAAAGAGGATGATTGGAATGAGACGAACAGTAGATCGCGCGGTTATAAACTAATTAGAGAAGAAGATTACAAAGAGGATGATTGGAAAATACTAGATCAAGATAGGGATGTCCGCGCGGTCATAAACCTATGAGAGAAATATATTATAAACAGGATGATTGGAAAATACTAGATCAAGATAGGGATGTCCGCGCGGTTATAAACCTATGAGAGAAGTAGATTATAAAGAGGATGATTGGAATGAGACGAACAGTAGATCGCGCGGTTATAAACTAATTAGAGAAGAAGATTACAAAGAGGATGATTGGAAAATACTAGATCAAGATAGGGATGTCAGCGCGGTTATAAATTTATGAGAGAAGTAGATTATAAGGAGGATGATTGGAAAATACTAGATCAAAATAGGGATGTCCGCGCGGTCATAAACCTATGAGAGAAATATATTATAAACAGGATGATTGGAAAGTACTAGATCAAGATAGGGATGTCAGCGCGGTTATAAACCTATGAGAGAAGTAGATTATAATGAGGATGATTTGAAAGTAATAGATCAAGATAGGGATGTCTGCGCGGTCATAAACCTATGGGTGCGATAGTGCCAACGAATTAGTTACAAATTACCTTGATATTAAAATTCTATAAATAACAATAAAATAAAAATATATCTTATAGTCATCAATAAACTTTGGAATTTTATCATAAATTCGGAATTTAGTAAAATTGATGCCAACTGTCCAGGCCTATCGCATCGTCAAATCTGGATATGGTATGGCAAAAGAGAGAATTTCTTTTTTTTAACATATTTCCCGATATGTTATAACTTTAATTGCTAATTAAAAACAAGGTAATAAATTAGAGTACGACATGTTTTAGAGTAATAAATTTATGAAATGACAAAAAGAATTAAGAAATAGAAACGAAATCTAAAGTCAACACACACACTGTACTAATAAACATGAGCTAGATGTAAATTGCAATAAAATTAGATATTATTCGTACATGGATACACGTGAAAATGCATTACTAAAATCAAATTTTAGTTAACAACAAATTAGTAAATTCTGAAAATAAAATAAAAATAAGAGAATATACCTTTGAAAATAAACAATAATGGGGCGCTCTAAGAAATTAAACGTTGAATCAATTCTGGATATGCATGCTGTTAAGCATTGCAGAGATTCTTGCCTCTGGAAGTTATCTAAATAATAATAAACTGAAGATATATAAAACGATTATTCTTCCAGTTATATGGATGGAAACATTGCCACGTACTATGAGTGGAGAAAAGATTAAGAGTATTTCAAAACAAAATTCTTACGAAAACTTTCGAACGAAAGAGACGAACAGATAGGTGCATAAAAAACTACATAACAATGAACTACGTGATCTTTATAGGAATCCAGATGTAATAAGTATAGTTAATTCTCATTGACTGCGTTGGGCATGACATGTAGCAAGAATGGGAATGAGAGAATGACAAGGAAACGTCTTGTAAGAAAACCAGAAGAAAAGTGCCCAATAGCTAGGCTAAAAATGAGATGGGAGAATATTTCTATAGCGTTTTGCCCTAAGGCAGGCCTTTCTCTGCAATCATAGCATTTTCATGCTATGCTTTCCAACTTTACTAGGGAATTATTAGTGTGGTAGCTTTTCGTTGCTTTCCACACCGGTGAAGGATAATGATGATGATGATGATGATGGCCAAATGATGTTCGGGGACATTTTGGACTTCAAAGCTTCCTGACATTTGCTTTACGGGTTAGGAAAAACCCCGAAAAAATATCACCCTGGAAGCTGATCCCGGGACGCTAGGTGACAAGGCAGCACGTGGGTAAATTTCTGGACAAAACGCGGAAAATGAGAACAACACTCATTCATGAATAAATATATGTTATCAAAATGTAATACCATTAATTCTTAATAATTATACATAACTTAATTAGTGTATAATGCTGTTGTATTATTATGTAATTATATAATATTATTGTGTTTTCTTTATGTAATTGTAATGATATTGTTTTCTTTTTTTTTTGTTTTTCTTCACACTAGTAGCAATTATTACTTTATTGTAACGGACTGTCAACAGCACGTACGGCTTACTGCCCGTGCGACCCATATTTGTAAATAATATTGTAAATATCTACTTTTTGTCTAATAAAGTCCTACTACTACTACCTTGAGATCACAGCGGTAGACATGGGAGAATTAGGGGCCTATATTAACATAACTTGAGGGAGGCGAATTATACAGAGAATGACTGGTAAATATTAAGGTAGGATAGAGATGTATGAAGAGTTTGAATTCTCAAAATAACCTTTGTTTAGGAGAAGTAGTGAATATTAGTTATTTAAAATCTTAAAGTGAAAAACTTATTTGTTCGTGAGATATAAAATAATCACACATGTTTTGTATTACTTTAACCTGTACGTATCTCCATTTTTAAATCCACTGTACCAATCTCAATGATCTGAAAACAATAATAATGAAAAAGTGAAGAGATCAATAAAATGGCTTCTCACAAAGTCAATTAGGTTAAATAAAAGAATGGAAGATAAAAAAACAGAAAATGAAAGAATATAAAGAACGCTGCTATAAAATATTCATATAAATGATTTTCATTTACATTTCAGACAATAAGAGAAACGAATTGAGATTTCTAATATAGATAATAAGCCCTATATTTTAACAGTTTTACTCATCGATTCAAAAGAGAAGCTAATTTAAATAAAGTACCTTACTCTAATACAAATATCGGAAATATTTTCCTGATTGTTCACTTTTAAATTTTCATAAAAGCACAAATAAAAATATTCAGGGTTGTACAAAACACTTCATTATATTCTGTCATTCAAGACTTTTCCTCTATTAAGGAAAATACCAGTTTTATAATTAAGGATTTTTTTTGTAGAACACATTATAGACCACTTAAGATTTATACAAACTTACCATGAGTTATCCAATTATTGTCCTCAACAATGATTTTCAATTGCGTAGGCCTTTCAAATTATTGTCCATCATAACCGTTGACTCAATATGGGACGTCCAAATAAAGCGAGTATATGTGTATGTGTGTGTGTGTGTGTGTGTGTGTGTGTGTGTGAGTGTGTGTGTGTGTGTGAGTGTGTACGCTAATGCCACACACTACACTTTATGTGTTTCGGGTTCCGCGCTGGGCGGATAGATGGCGTTAGTGTGATCTACTCTCATTTTACGCAACTCTTCTGCAGACCACTTTACTTAGATGATGTACCGTATTCGTGTACTGTGTAACATCTATACGGAAATACTACGAATATAAATGTTAAAATAATTACAGTGTGTAACAGGACCTCACCGACAAAATGATAGGTCAAGCAGAGAGGATCATTTTTTGTGAAGGAACATGTAGTCGCAAACACGTTGTTTATGAGTTATGAGCATATGAAGGTGTTCGCCCGTGAGGGCCTGAATTGAATACAAACAATTGTACACGTATAATTTTATTGAAAATGACATGTTTTTGTAATAAGTGCTCAAACAACAAGTGTTTTGACGACGTCAAAAATACTCCTGCCATGATCAGCCATGCTGGCCGATTGTTGCTACGACGATATCAAACATCACACAAGAACGACTGTTTGACACTTGTTGTAAAAACGTGTGTTTTTTAATAATATGATACGTGTACAATTGTTTGTATTCAATTCCGACCCTTACGGGCGAACAAATTCATCTGCGCATAACTCATGGACGATGTGTTTACGACTATATGTTCCTTCACAAAAAATGATCCTATCTGCATGGCCTATCATTTTGTCGTTGAGGTCCTGTTACACCCTGTATATCGGGTAAATACGAAATTTGTGGGTGAAAATGAAATGTGTAATTTATTTCGTTATATGAAACTTAGACAAATAATAGAGAAGCGAAGAGATTTAAACTTAGAGACGCACGTCCTCTTTATAGATTATAAGAACGCCTTTGATAAATTGTCTAGACAAAATTATGGAACATATTAAGTGAAAAAGGAATTCCACTACACTTGACAGCAGTAATTAAGAAAATGTATGAGAAAACAAAAATAAAAATAAATCAAAGGGAACCAATACATATAACAGGAGGAGTTAGACACGGTTGTCCACTACCAACCACTCTTTTTAACATTTATTTTGAGGACATGATAAGATCATGGAAGCAAATAACGACTGGGGGAATTAACTTAGGAAATATAGTAATAAAAACAGTACCCTTTGCAGATGACCAGATTTGAATGGCAAAAACAGAGAACGAACTAAAAAGAATGCTATATAAACTAAATGAAATATAAAAAATACAATATGGAAATATGATCAGATAAATAATAAACAATGGCCTTCAAGGGCGCTCATCCAGTTCGGACAAAGATAATATTAGAAAATAAAACAATAGAACAAGTGGTAAGATATACCTTCCTAGGTTGCGAAATATCATACACAGTGGAAACAGATATAAATAACAAACTTAATAAGTTTAATTATATAATAGGAACACTAAAAATAACTTTGAAAAATAAAGCCAGGAAAGACTCTATAATGAAATTATACAAGACAATGGCGGTGCCTATTATTACTTACGGATCCGAAACATGGACAGTGACAACACAACTTTCTGCCAGAATACAAGCTGCTGAAATGAAATTCCTCAGACCAATAGCAGGATATCAAAGAACAGACAAAAAACATAACACAGAAATAAGACAACAACTAAAAGTAGAATAATTAAACACAACAAGAGTGAAATACAGAACAAACTGGAAAGAACACTTGGCAAGGAAGACAATGAATATAATACCAAAAGCAGCATACAACTATTCACCACGAGGAAGAATAAGTTTGGGAAGACCAAACAAAAGACGGAAACAGCAGGGAGTTGGAGCCGGAACAGGCTAGTAAATAAACCTAAACCGTGATGAAGAAGAAGATGAAACTCAGGATTTTGTCGGGAGTTTGTTGTAAATATATTTGTGGGAGAACTAATATATCATTTCAATTAACTTCTGAAGTTAGTGAAACAATTAACCGCAAAAATATAGATCATATTTTTAAAATAAGCAAATCATTACTTGGTACTTGTACTATGATGTATTACTTTCTTACACATCCCTGTCCGTTTTGTTTACTTTGTCATGTACCTGAGTTACGTCATCTACCACTCCCGACGAATAATTTATGGACCCCGCATTTATTCTCATCAAAGAGATATTTGTCCTCGATGTAGTCCAGCGATGCCTAAAATTAAATGAAAATAGGGAAAGGGGAAAGTGTCTTTCATTCATTCTATGGGAAACTGAGATGCTTTCATATACTCTTCAAGAATGCTAGTCAGGCGGACAAGGGGTTCAAGACTAAGTTTTGGAAGAGCAAAGCCCCCCTTAATGAATCCATTCCTCCATTCCCCTTGTCCGCCAGTGACTCGTGTTAATGGAATAGAATAGGCCAATTCTTGTGCTCAGGCCATCAATCCTCTAAGGAGCAAGTGGAATCGAAACGGACGGACCCGGACCTGTCCTTTCCGGTTGATTTAGGGACATAAATATCCTATTCACCCTTTTGATGTTGAGCCAGAGCGAGAGCAACAACAGCCGCGTATTTGGTTGTAATGTCTGGACGTGCTTGTCGTTGATTTATTACATGATTTTGTATGCTATGAGAAGAGCAATTTGAGGCAGGGCAAGCACTCATAAACTTAAAAGGCCAAATATTAGTCTGGTTGTATATGTATTTAACTGTAGATGGCATATATTTACTTTGGACTATTTAACTCATGCCCCAAATGGTAGTCAATGACCATCACGTTTCAATGAATTTTGTTTTACAGCCAATGACAGTCGTGTTTCATTTCGTTCTTTATCGATGTCTCTTTATCATCTCCTGCTTTTGTGATAAAAATGCTCCTTCTTTTTAATATTCTGAACAGGTCAGAGTTTTATTTTTCTCCCACAAATACATTGGATATAACAATTAATGAACAGATTCCGTGAGTTTACTGAGTTGTTTACTAAAAAAATAAACGGATAACCTATAATGTTGATTATAATGTACAGTTTTATGTGTTTTATTATTTTTCCACTAGGGTGTATTCTTACAATATTTCGATCCTATTTGGTAATAAATGATATGATCAAGTTGCAGTGAATATACATAACATCATATTTCTGATTTGTTTTCAAACATCGCCGTTAACATTAAATATATAAAAAAATTAAAATACTGGTAACTATATTTAGATAATGATTTGTGAGTAAACAGCTTAATGTTATTCGATAAATAGTCTTAACAAATGTCATTCTTGTTTTCCAAATCCACTAAATAAATTAACTCGTCACTTCATCATTCGTGAATTTATAGATGATTTGGAAATCACTCGTGGCATTACTCATGACTATTTAACTCATGCCCCAAATGGTAGTCAATGATTATTTATTTACAACCAATCATAGTCGTGTTTCGCCTAAAATTTACCAACTAAAGTTTATCATAATAAAGAAAGCACCTCATTTTTAACATTCTGAATAGGTCATAGCATTATTTTGCAGTGACTGACTCTCTAAGAAATATGACTAACAGATTGTATATATAGTGCATGAAGGTCAACACATAGCGCATGCGGGAGTTAATATAAAAAAATTGTAGCAATTGATTATACCACCAAAAAGAGAAACCACTGTTTGCACTTTCTTAAATGTATTTTTTCCCAGGTAATAATCCAGAAAAATATAATTGCCATATTTACATCATACGACATCAGAAATGAATTAATATACAGTTTGATGTGTTTCATTTTTTCTCCACTAGAGAGCATTCTTACAATATTGCGTTCCTTTGGCAATAAATAATATGATCTGGTTGCAGTGATAAACAAAAGAAGCAGATGAAGCGAACCTATCGTTTCTCATTTGTTTTCAAACATCGCCGTTTACATTAAATATATAAATATTTTAAAATAACTATAGTTAAACAATGATTTGTGAGTAAACAGCTTAATGTTATTCGTTAAATAGTCATAACAAATGCCACTCTTGATTTCCAAATTCTCTAGATAAGTTCACTCCTCACTTTGTGAGTCATGAATATTTATCAATAATTTGGAAACCACTCGTGACGTTACTTATGATAATGCTAATGCAGTGCGTTTGTTGAAAAATTCACCGTCACAACAATAAATAAAGGAGGTGCGGATAAAGATGCAATCTGACGTAATTATATCTTAAGAGAAGAGATTAGGCTTCGTTGTTCTAATCATTACTTCGAATCTCTTTTGACACTATTATTATATGTAGAGTCCGGATGTAGGCACTTCAAAAGTTCAAAATAGGCCGGCAAAAATGCACTAAAAATCATTAATATAGGCACTCAAAAAATCAAAATAGGCTCTTACAAAAATGGACAACATACAATTTTACACCTTACGTACAGAATATAAACATATGCTATCAATAGCATACGAAGATATCAAAGATGATTTTGAAACTTGTTTTGCCTTTTTGCATAGGGCATAGTTACGTTTTGCAGTTGCAGTGTGTATGTGCTTGCGAAACATGGCAGTTCTTCGCGCAATACACTGAAATTATACACACTTTGCAAAACAATGTCACTTGAGAATATTTCCGCACCAAATTGTTTCACGAAGTTGGTCAGTTTGTCTTTTACTGTTTTACTGTTGTCCGTTCTTTAGGCATCATGAAACAACTGTTCTGATGGGGGGAAAAAAGCCACATACACTTGTCGCACAACTTCGTCTTTGAAGCACCTGTCTGTGAACGAGTTATTCTGAATTCAAGGTTATTCACATACAAAATAATAGATATGTGTCATGAAGTTTGTCCATTTCAATTAATTTCATTGAAATACTAAGTTAATTTCGAGACAAAATGACAAATAGGCATTTATAGGCATTGTAAGCTGAAATAGGCATTTATAGGCAAAATTAACTAAAGGGAAAACAACTCTAGGGTCGTTGGTATGAACTTATATGAAGTCACTTTTACAATATCTATAATAAATAACTGTAGGCATTTTCCCTAACATCCGGTGTCTAGTTATATGCTACGCTGAAGAATCCACTTTAGGGAGGGAACGAACGAAAACAAATCAGGTGGTAGGGCTAGTACAAGTGCAGAAAATAAATTGTATAAATTAATTAATAAACGTTGACCTTCAAGCCGCCACGTTCAGTCTTACTATTTTGATAAACGTAATTAGCATTTTCTGAAATGTATCGTACTTCTGACTCAACACGCTCACCTGACCTCAGACTTCACAAGCAACTACATTACCCTTACAGAGGGTTTTTCAGTTGAGCATATAACAATAGGCGTTATTTATCTCGTATGTCTATGCTAATAGATTTATGTGTAATCAATTGATCTGGCGTTTACTTGATGAAAATCCATATTTTTTATCTCATAAATAAAATAATTAAAGAACATATGACAGCATATGGTAGAACTCTAGATACTTAAAAATACGCTAAACTCTTACTTCGATGTGATCACTGTTTTAATTCAAATTGTAAAGTTTTAGTTGCCTGCAACAAAGGAAAAAAAGCTAGATCTTTTTTTATAAATTTTAAAAATAAATAAATTAAAGAAAAGCAATAACTTATTGAATTCTCAATTTGATTTAAATGAATCGCCTGTTTTAAATTTATTAACTAACTAACTAACTGGCACTATCAAACCCGTAGGTTCATGGCCGCGCGGATATAGGCTCGCCATATACCCCTATCCTGAGCCAGTGTTTTCAAATAATCCCGTGTATAATCTACTTCCCTCAAATCATAGTTAATGTTATTCTCCTACTTCATTCTTGATCTACCAACTGGGCTTTTTCCCTCTGGTTTTCCTACAAGAAGCTTCCATGCATATATTTCATTCCCATCGCAGCCTACGAGACTTAACTGTTCTCATAATATCTGGCTTCCAATAAAGACCATGTAATTCAATGTTATGTAGTCATCTCCATTCACCTGTCTGTTCATCTCTCTTTGGCCCAAACATTTTCCTAAGTAATCAATTGAGTTGGTGTTTACTTGATGAAAACCCGTATTTATTAATTTTTTAATTTATTAATTAAATAAAAATTTTCCTAAGTACTTTATTCTCAAATACTTGCAATCTCCTTTCCTCCCTTAAAGTAAGAGTCCATGTTTCGCACCCATATAATATAACTGGTAGAATAATAGTTTTATATATTTTCAGTTTAACGTTTTTTAAAGGAGTTGGGATATCAAGAGTCTCTGCAATGCATAATAGCACGCATTTCCAGAATTGAACCTATGTTTAATTTCTTTCTGCATCTCATTCCTATTTGTGATTATTGTTCCTAGGTATTTTAATTCAGCCACTTCCTCAAACTTTCCCTCATTTGTCATAAGCTGTCAATTTTCATTACATAATGAATTTCTATGTGTGACCATATATTTAGTTTTATTGATATTTACTTCCAGTCCTAATTTCTTAGTGTTACTCAATAGTATGTGCGTGTTGTCCTTTAGTATCTCCTCGCTATCGGCCAATAATACTACATCATCAGCATAAACTAACAGCTTATTAATACCATTCAGTTGTAAGCCTTCCTCATTCTCTAAAGATTTAATGGCATGCTCTAATACAAAATGAAATAATAGAGGAGATAGTGCATCTCCTTGCTTCAACCCATTCTGGATTTCAAAAATGTCCGAAAACTGTTTACCTACACGCACCCTACTCTTTGTGTCATTTAGACACATTCGTATAAGTCTAACTAACTTTTTAGGAATTCCGAACTCCAGCAGGATACTATATAACTTCTCCTTCTTAATTGAATCATATGCTTTTTTGAAGTCTACGTATAGTTGATGTACAGTACCATTATATTCCCATTTCTTCTCTAAAATCTGTCTTATACTAAAAATCTGATCTGTTGTAGACCTGTTTCCTCTAAATGCACATTGATGATCTCCTAGTATGTCATCAATATAGGGAGTAAGTCTGCTTACTAATATATTTGTTAGAATTTTGTACGAAGTTAAAAGTAATGAGATGCCCTAGTTGCTGCAATCAGTTTTATCTCCTTTCTTATAAATTGGTACGATAATTGATTCCTTCCATTCATCTGGAAGAGCTTCTTTTTCCCAAATCATACTAAGCAACCAGCGTATCTTGTCCATCAACTTTTCTCCCCCTGATTTTATCAGTTCCGGTGGGATCTCATCCGAACCTGATGCTTTATACATCTTCAATTTTTCTATCGCCATTTCTTCAATTTACTGTTCTGTAAGTCCATTTAATAATTGATTAAAGTAACTTTTCCATCTATTTAATATACTCCTGGAATCTGTAATCATATCCACATTTACATTCCTAATTATATTTGTTCTAGCCTGAAACCCTTTCTTCTCTATCCAAATTCCCTGCTCTTATTATCTAATGTTCATATTTTTGGCATTCATTTGAAGGTCATTAATCTTCTCTCTCAGTTTACATTTATGAAAAAAGTAAATTTTATACATTGCTCTTGATTAATTTGTTATATAAGTAATAAAATTTGTGGCATACATATAAATAAGACACAGAGTATCCAAATAGCTGTCATGAATATTGATTTAAATAAGTATTTATGAAAATCAATTAAACTTTGATATAGTTTTGTTTAATAAATACATTTTATATGTGTTTATAAAGTTATAAAATATTAAAACACTCAAACCTGAACAAATTCTGAAATTTGATGCTAAATATAAAATTGGTACCTGTTATGTCAGTCGTCCTCAAATAAATTATTTAACTAAATAATTTAGTTGAGGATGTCTGACTTACCAGGTACCAATTTTATATTTAACATATTATTACATAACCTCAACGGTGCTTTAAATGAATTTTGAAAGTGTTGATTCTGAAATTTGTCAGTAGAATTATGTTTAGTCGTATATTTAATTGTAGACGATATCGTGTAAAAGAATTAATTGAATTTGTTAAAACAGAATAACAGTTTTGATGTTTGTTGTGATTCACGAAACATACCGCAACCAAATAAAACAAAAATGTATTGACGGTGGAACAGTTCAACTTTTACATTGCGTTACATGTTGTCAAATCAACATGCATTTATTTTTATTCGTAATTATTTTCACAGTTAACAAAATAATTAATTTGATACATCAGCTTATTTCCTGACTGTGTTTTAGATCTCATTTTTCCAGTGGTCTACAGAGATTGCATTATTCGATGCCAGATGTATTATTCCAATCATAAACGTTCCCACCAATTCCAGGCTTCCTCCCACTTCTTATCTTTATAGTTTAACATTGAGGATACACGGTAAAGAAATCGAAGTCAACCTTTCAAAGTGTTGAGCAAATTAATATTTTCAGTTTAAAACGCTGCCATTGTTTTTGCCATTTTATTACACTGATATCTCTTTTTAACTTCTGCGATCCAGTAATTTTACTTCTGAATTTTTTTAGGCTTTCAACGGATGTTGATTCTTTGAATATATTTCGGGCTGCATGACCGAGAACCAGAGCTGGAACTACACAGATTTTCTTCCACCTCTGTGATATACATCTTCAGGTGACTGTGCTTGCCCTCTGTGAATTCCACAGTTGGCGGATGCAGAATGTTTGGGCGCTGGAAATATTCTCACTATTAAAGAAATTATATTTGAAGAATGACCTATGTAATAAAGCCAAAGACAAAAAATGGAATATTTTAGTAAAGAAGCCAGATATTATTCCAGAAATTCCACGTAAAACTACAGTAGCAAAATTTAGACTGCTTGCAGAACATGACTATTTGGCCAAACATTTATATAAATTAGGAATATATACGAATCCAAATTGTCCTCTATGCAACAAAGACGAAGAAGTGAATGAAGAACATCTACAAACCTGTGAAGAATTACCTGTTGGATCCACCATAGAGAAATATTGGAGAGGAAGAACGCTAATGGCTTCATTGCCAAGGCCCAGCATTTGAAAACAACAACAACAACAACATATTTGAAGAATTAAGAAAGAAGAAAAGGTTCCTTCTGTGCAGATGAAGCCACCGTGCAGGGGCACCCATGACGATCCCGCAGTTTCTATGTATAAATACTGGGAACTTTTCCAGTGTGTTATGAACTGCTGGTTTTCTTAGGCTTAAAGGACCTTCGGGACTTGGAAAATCTGGTAGCGTGTTCATCTAGCCGAGCGTTAGTATAAGGATGTACAGTTATATATGCATACGTGTTTTGAAATAAACAAGTGGATTCTTAATTTCCGCTATTTTATTACTAAAATATGATGATTACAATAAACCTAACTGTCTAGCCCTAAATAACTACTCTAAGCTTTTATTATGAAACCTTATACCTAACTTCTTGGAGTTTGAGAACGGGAGATGTGGGATAATAAATCTACCCTAATCTACATTATTTAAAATTCTACTATCCCTTGAAAATATAGTATTAAAATAGTTAATTAGTACTTGATTCCCTTCCAAAAATCCTGGCCATTTGTTAAGAAAAAATTTTAACTTACTCACCCATCAGCACCTCTTGGTTACACACACAGCCAGGAGGCCATCACTTCCCCACGGTTATATACTCAACATGACTAAACTTTCCACTCTCTGACTGTACTAAATACTACAGCTCTAACAGTAGTGCATCCCATAGTCTAAATGTAGAGATTTACAGTTAGCTAAGGAAAACTTTGTTCTGAACTATATCATGTCTAAAACTTATTTCAACAGACTTTGCTTGAATAATTAATATAATCTATAAAATAATTAAATAAAATACTCTATGTGTTCATAACACAGTGTGTAACCAGTTTGCAGCATTCAGCTGAGAAAGTTCACAGAGAGCAAAACACAGGCCCCTGAGGAAGGATAATATACTATATTTATAGTTTAACCACACTAATACTTTAAAAGGACTGTCGAAAACATGGACATAATGTATCAATCATTACATCCCAATCCTGGGCTAATGTTTTCTAACATTCTCTGTAAAATTCATCTCCATCACATCATCATTAATGTTATTCTACCACCTAATGCTTGTATCAGATGCAGCAGTTCGATCCCCGCCCGGACATGCTTCCTGGTGAACGTTTTTTTTTCTCGCCTGTAGAGCAAATAAGGAGAAATATTAAGGCCCAAATTGTCCTCGAACATAATTTGGCAATCTTAATCATCCTTTAATATTCGCATTTTTTTTTGTTCAATGACACCACATTGTAATTTCGACATTCTGGTATTCTCTCCTGACATGGCGTTACTTTAACCCACTTCTGTAACCCGAGGTTGGGGCGCGTGGAAGGCGGAGTTACGGTGACCCTATCATATATGATAGGTGCTCATGATAGTAATGATGCACTAAGAGAGTTCTTAATCCTAAGCTTTAAACTTAATGAATATGTTAATGATGGCCAGGTGATATTCGGGGAACGTTTTGGCCCTAAAGGTTTCTCACATTTGTCTTGCAGGCGAGGAAAAACCCCGAAAAATACCATCACCCAGGAAATGTGTCCCGATCGGGGATCGAACCCGGGTCCCCTGCGTGACAAGGCAGCACGTTACCTCGAGACCACAGCGGTGGACATATTCTCATTGTTTAGTATGAATGTATAAATTAAAGGCGTGTTTTGTATTAAATGTTCGTATTATCTTGGAGATGGATATGGTGTTGAGCAGATCACTCAATGGGATGAACCTCGATGACTGTAGTGTAACCAAACGTTATATATGGTATATGGTAGCGTCCCTTTACCGACACGTAAATTTAACTGCAAAATTCAAGGTTAAATTAAAGGAAGAACGAAATATAGTCCTTCGCGCAGGAACTCAGTAAAATAAGTTAATTCATCAGCAAGTCGAATATAAGGTCCTAATTTCCTGGTTTACGGGACTAATTTTTCTTTTATTGAATAAATGGTATGTGGGGTCCATACTGTTTCTTTGGGAGAATAATAAACATAGCAGCAGCTACAGTGGCTGAATGCAAATACCTAGGAACAATAATCACACATTGGAATGAGATGCACAAAGGAATTAAACATAGACTCAATTCTGGAAATGCGTAGCCAACTATTATGCATTACAGAGACTTTTGATGTCCTAATTCCTTTAAAAAAAACGTTAAACTGAAAATATATAAAACTATTATTCTACCTGTTATGTTATATGGATGCGAAACATGGACTCTTAATTTAAGGGAGGGAGCGAGATTACGAGTATTTGAGAATAAAGTTCCTAGGAAACATTTTGGACCAAAGAGGGATGAGCAAACAGGTGAATGGAGAAGACTATAAAACAGCGAACTACATGGTCTTTATAGGAGGGCAGATATAATAATAATAATCAAGTCTCGTAAACTGCGAGGGGCAGGACATGTGGCACGAATGGGAAATGAAATATTTGCATGAAAGCTTATTGTAGGAAAACCAGAAGGAAAACGCCCAGTTGGTAGACCAAGAATGAGGTGGGAGAATAACATTAACTATGATTTGACGAAAGTAGATTATACAAGGAATGATTGGAAAACATTAGCTCAGGATAGGGATGTATGGATAGCTTATGTCCGCGCGGCCATGAACCTACGGGTTCAGTAGTGCCAGTGAGTTAGTTAGCAGCAGCATACAGTGATTTGTAAATTTCAACCTTCAGGTAAAAATCCACTCCTAATGAACGTGTTTCGAAGAATATCTTCCTAGTTTTATTCCTATGACATATGGCGAGTTCAGAATACATGTGTACGTTACGTATGGAACCTCCGTAAATCAGATAACATAACTCCAGGACTTGAAATGTAGTCTTGGTTCACAACGGCGGTCATATCTATCTCGGTGAGAAAAGCTGAATGCGGCCCTAGGCAAGCTTCCCTTTTGGGTGAATTATACATTTCATTACAACACGGCGGGTTCCAAAGCTGAGCCTTTTAGCTCCGCTAATTTTGAATTGGGTGTCCGAAATATTACGTCAAATGGTGTGATGAGTATTAAAAATGGCAGACGGTGAGTGGTGTTGAATGGTTATATAATCTGTTTGAAGCGGTGAACAGCAGTGATGTTGTAGGTATGAAATGGTACTCAGCCTCAAGGAACTACGTCGGTCCTCTAGCAGTAGTGGTGTATTATTGGTGTTAGAGTATTGCTTATTGGTGTATGTTTGATTTCCGAAATTGGTGTTGTGTGATTTAATTATTTATGTGTACTAGTGTTAACGGAGTGTTTTTGTATTAGTAGAATGGTGGGGATGAAAGCGGTAACCATCCAGTAGCTGGTATAATCCACAGACGAAATGAATATTTTATTCTCAAGTAGTATGTCATTATATCGCTTGCAATTCCCTGTGCCATCTTTCGTCCCGTGCTTTCATTATCTTCGTCTGTGGATTTACGGTCACCGATTCCTCCGTCATCGAGGGACCAGATCCTCGGCTGGCGGGCGAAGATAGTTGGGTTATAAGGTGGCTAGGTCCCAGTGCATGCGCATTAGTTGGGACTTAGAAAGCATTTGATAGTATTTTGGTTGGTTTTCTGATTATTGAGAAAGATACATTGCGTCTGCTTCTTATACAACATATTCTCCTCTATATTTCTCCTGTATATTTCTACTAGCCTCCATTCACTCTCTTCCAACCATAACTTAAATATACAATAGTGTGAAAATTTAACTCTAGCCGTTACTCTATATCGAGCATCGACTGTGGAATTCCCTCCCCTCTTATATCACAGACACCCCGACTCAAAATACAGTTAAAAAAAGCTCATTATATATTTCTTTAGACAATACAGAATTGTAGCAGTTGCGGGGGTTTGTTTTCACGTAAATTCATTGTAAATAATCACTCAAAGAGGTCGTTGAATATTCCACAATCACTTTATTCACTTCTACAAATTACCAGGAGCAATTTACTCACTATTTGCACTAACAATTAATCTTGATTCAATATTTATGTTTCACAATTTTTTTCAGTTTTTGATGAACGTGTTCACTACAATTTCTTTCTTTTATACATTTCAACTATCGCTATCACAAACACGACTCACTATCTTCCTGCCTTCGCCAGAGATATATAGGCGGGGAGAAAGTTTCTACCATCGATGTTACCCGAGAGGGGGAGTAGAGACTCGTAGAGATCTCTGGAATGTCGGTCCAGACTGCGCTGGTCGGTGACTCGCAAATCTATTCTCACCAATGCGAGACCACTACAGTATTGTAGCCTTCGCCCGTGATATTAAAACGTCGTTATTGTAATGCAACACGGTATATAACCATGTTCTAGTTATA
The DNA here is from genome assembly GCA_030220185.1 of Diploptera punctata. Lineage (NCBI taxonomy): Eukaryota > Metazoa > Arthropoda > Insecta > Blattodea > Blaberidae > Diploptera > Diploptera punctata. The sequence goes on from JASPKZ010008580.1 coordinate 25,637, forward strand.
TTTTTATTATTATTTTATATTTTACAATTTCTTTACCAAGCCAATTATTTGATAAAATTATAGGTCATCATTATTATTTTTATTTATATACATATGTTCAATGTTTACACATCATTCTGTACCTACATTTTTATTTTCCTTCTCAACTCGTCTCTAATCATCCACCCCATGCCATCCTGTCCTCTTGTTCTCATTCCAGTTCTTATATCTCCTTCATGAGTTTTCACGAGTACCGAGGTATAACAATTATTATTATTATTAATAACTGCCATGGGAAAGATATGTGACACGAATGTGGTGTGGAAGTGGGGCGAGGAAACGTCTTGAGAGAAAAATATTATATTACATTTTACAATTTCATTATCAAACCAATTACTTGATAAAATTATAGGCCGTTATTATTATTTTTATTTATATACAGATGTTCTATACATACACATCATCCTGTGCCTAAAGTTTTATTTTCCTTCTCCACTCGTCTCTATCCATCCACTCCATGTATTCCAGTCCACTTGTTCTCATTCCAGTTCTTATTTTTTCATTCACGAGTTCCTTCCGAGGTCTTATTATTAGTATTATTGCACCGGGACTTGAACCCTTTAACCACGCGATCTGCTACCAAACATTACACCGCGTGTTGGTGCTGGATCAAACCACTGTTGATAAATATTTTGAATAGAAAACATAGACTGCTCAAATTAAGATATATTTGCCCGGGCTCATAAAAGGCTAAGATTAATTCAACTTTCCTTAATAAATTATCAAACAGGGTAGTGTGTAGTAAGCTACAAGCTATAATCGTGGAAGCTTTAAGGAAACAGGAACTCACATACGCTTGAGTAAGCTTTCGAATTTTACTTTCATATCTGACATAGGCTAGCTGCTAAATCAATAGGCATAAGTAAGTAAAATAGACATCTTAAGCTTTAATGCGAGTCAAAAAGATAGATATAACATTGAAAATAAATGAATAAATAATTAATTTAACAAAGAAAATAATACTATCATTGATCATCTATACAGAAATAATATAAACAAACATACGTACAACATGACACTCACACTAGTCCAAGCCTAGGGTTGGGGTACACGGTCCTTGCGGCCCCACACTGGCCTGAAGGACTAATAAACCAAACTAGCTCTTCTGAGCTATATCGACCAGACTCGTACTGTAGATAAACAGATGATGATCTGATGTGAGAAAACGCAGCTCTTTATGAGAGTTCACAAGGAGAGGGGAGAATGCGCGATAGGTCACGGAGCGTACTAGGAAGGGAAGGGGTAGGTAGCAGAGCATTTGGCACTGTTCAAAAAGATCACACACGAAATGAAAACGCGATGGTTGCGCAACATGACGTAATCCCAGTATCGAAATCTTGATTTCGGTACAATATCGCCCCCTCGGGGCCCCTCCAAAAAGAAAAAAGAGAGTCATTACAACACCAAAATGAAACCGTCAAATGTTCACAAAAAAAACCTTCACTTTTTTAGTGAATACAACTTGGTGTAATCCCACGTCGGGAGGGTAAGGGGACAGTTCACAACAGGATCAGGCTGAGAATATCCACAATCTTCTATCGTTTCCCATAATTTGTCCACCACACAAACCTACTCCATCAGCTATCAAGGCGCTGTATTCATGACTCCTGTAAAATGCTACAGACGCCATAGCTGAACTCAGTGGTGTTCCAGGTGACGTCAGGAAGACGATACATCACAGTTGTTGGATTGCCGGATCGCAATCCCGCTCAGCCATCCCATTTACTGCAATTCATGTTGAGGATGCAATCTAGATCAGCGAATACTCGGGGTCGGCCGAACCCTCGAAGTACACGGCTGCCAGAAGTCCACTGCTCCATATCAGTGCCAAATAGGGGAAGGTTAACTCAAATTACAAAGGACAGGAAACAGAAAACAGAACCTCATAAAAGCTTAACATCAGGAATATATTAAGCATTTAAGATACCTAATAATCTGTGTCTTTAATTGGCTAGCATGTTGTGTGGTTAAGTGGCCATCAGCACTCTCTAATTCTAGAGTGACAGGAGTCAGAAATCATTTTATAATGTAAGGTTCTGACCACTTAAACGTAAGCTTTCCCATGCGTTGTTCCCCACGATTACTGAGAGGATATAGGCGATACTGCACTCGATCGCCAACTTTATAAGATACATCTATCCTGCCACGATTATATCTGTTAGCCACTTTTTATTTAGCCGTCTTAAGATTCTTGAAAACCTCTTCCCACTTCTGAACTTTATCGATTTGTTTCAAATCATCCAAGTCGGCTTCAGTAATGCGCCAATTCAACTCGATGGGGTGCATGATACGCCTGCCTAAAAATAGTTCTGCAGGGGTAGTTTTAGTAGATTCATGAACGGCATCATTGCATCCCAAAGCGAACAGGGGTAAGTATTGGTCCCAAACATTTTGTTTGACATTGTGATAGATGGTAAGACCTGTTTTTAACGAACGGAAAAACCTTTCACAAAGATTAGGTTTTGGATAATGAGGCGAAGTAGTAATACGGCGAAACCCCAATCAAATCACATATTCTTGAAAAGATGCGAGGTAAATGCCTTAGCATTATCCGAAACAATGGATTCAGGGACACCAAAGTTTGGGAAGAAATTTCTAGTGAAGAATTCCACCAGAGCGTTAGACTTCATAGATCTCACAGGGTGAAGCACGTATTTAGAGAAGCCATCTACTGCAGCTAGAACAGCTACATTTCCTCGCTTAGATCGAACCAGGGGACCAAAGAAATCGATAAAGAATCTTTGCGTTGGAGCTGTGGAAAGCTCCGCAGAATGAAAACCTACTTTCATGTTAGATGCTGGTTTTGATCGTTGGCAATCGACGCAATTCAAGATATATTTACGAAAATCGTCGTTCATATGGGGCCAATAATACTGTCTATTAAGTTTCTCAATAATTTTGGCAATGCCCAGATGCATGCCAAGAGGGGAATCATGATAATATTGAGCAAGACAGGCCGCAATATCACCGGGACCAAAACCCGATTCTTCGAATCTTTTCGAGGATTATATACCAATAGACCTCTATTCACAACAAACTCAGGGTTATTAACACCAGCTTTTACTAGAGCATATAATCTTCTACAATCATTATCTTCCTGCTGATGCAATTTAAGTTCTTTGAATGATGCAGGAAAATTCGAAAGAAGACTGATTTGAGGGGCTTCTGAAAAATGTTCTTCTTGAAATAGTCGCGATAGACCATCCGCTACAGCATTTTCAGACCCTCTAACGTGAATCAGTTCAAAGTTAAAAGCAGAAAGACGTACCACCCTTCTACCAAGTGTTCCACAGTTCTTTTGTAACCAAGAAACTGCTTCATTATCCGATTAGACCACGAAACGGTTGTGTTCCAGAAAAGTACGGAACTTTTCACAACCGAACACAATAGCTAGAATCTTTCTCGTATATGCTATATTTAACTTCAGCTTCAATAAGCGTGCGACTGGCATATCCTACAGGTGCTAATTTACTATCAATCTCTTGGTTAAGAACTGCACCTAACGACCTCTCACTAGCATCGCACTGAAGAATGAATTTCTTATTGAAGCCAGGAACTTGCTAGGTCGGAGCTTGACAAAGAGCTAATTTAAGATTTTGAAACGACGTTTCACATTCCTGATTCCACACAAGTTTAGTCATCTTCTTCTTCTTCTTCTTCAGGTTATTCAATGGAATAGCAATCTGAGAAAAAATTGGGAATAAATTTGGCGCAAAAGCCTACCATCCCCATGAAACTCCTAACCCCTTTTAAATTCTTTGGAGTAGGAAGATTCTTAATAGCTTCAACTCTTTCAGGATTGACTTGAATGCCTTCGGCTGATAACAGATGACCCAAAAATTTAATTTTAGAACAATCTAAAGCGATCTTCACAGGATTAACAGTAAACCCTTTTTTTCACTTAATTGTTTGACGACTTCTTGCAAGGGAATAAGATGTTGCTTCATATCAGGAGAGTAGACAATAAGATCATCACAATACTGGAAGACATATTTATATTTAAGATCTCCAAACAACATATCTGACTCGCGACTCAATATCTGACTACCTACGCTCAAACCCATGGGTAGCATATTGAACTCGTAGAGACCATTAGGAGTGATGAAAGCCGTATATTTTCTACTAGATGGTGTCAACGGTATTTGAAAGAAGGCAGAATGCAAGTCAATCACGGAAAACACCGTAGCGCCATGAAATATTTGAAAAGCAGCCTCTAAAATAGGCAACGGGAAACAATGAAATACCACTTTCTTATTAAGCTTTCTATAATCGATGATCAACCTATAACATCCATTAGGCTTTGGAACAAGAAAGGCAGGGCTCGCATAATTAGAGCGACTAGGTCTAATGACACCCTGTTGCATTAATTTACGAATCTCACTCTGCAACAATTGTAAGATGGGAGGAGAAAACTGAAAAGGCGGGGACCGCACAGGAATCCAATAGTTCCAGCTCACAGAAACTATCTTTGGCTCTTCCCAATTGATCACTAAATAATCCAGGAAACTTCTTTACTAGTTCTGACAATTCTTCATTTTCATTATTTCCACTAAGAGACATAACACAAGGTTGTCTCGAAGGGTTCTTAACGCACACATGTCCATAAGCACCAGGGTGAACGTTGAACGGAAGACAAACGTCCCGAGCAAATTTGAAATTACACACTTTATTCTGAAAATCAATTTTCATGCCCGATTTCGACATGAAATAAAAGCCTAGAATAATAGGAACAGGCAGATCAGACGCCACATAAAACAAATGGTCCCACGAAAATTGACTTATTTTCAAATGTAAATGAACCATTTTATTTATAGAGAAAGTCTGATTGTTAACACATTTACAAGTCAAAGATGTACTTAGCAAACATTTTAGGCAATGTAGACACAAAGTCTTCCCGATCAAGGGAAATAGACGCACCACTACCCAATAATCCATCCAAATTTTGCTGGAAAATTTCTATCGTTAGATGAGGCAAGTCGGCGGAATACGACGCTGGTTTATTCTTGCCAGAAGGAAAAATTCTGTTATTAGATTGCTGTTTCTACTTACCTTTCGGAGAAGACAAAGATAATAAATTAACATGCGGGGTATTTACATTTTCAGCTGGTCATTCTTTTGAAAAATTCCCATAACGCTGGCATTTCCAACAATGGATCTTATTTTTCTGTCGCCAGGAATTATTATATGAAGAGCGATTCACAGGAACATTTGCATTATTAGAAGCTTTTGCAACATGTTCTTTTCCTTGACTTCTTTGCTTTTCTGCAATCTCCGAATCGGCTACTTCTCTAGCTAAGACATACATTTCAGCTACATTTTTAGGTCTTGTAGAGAAAATCATATGTTGTTTAACAGCTGGAGACATATTTTGAAGAACAATTCTGATCAAATTTTCTTCCGAAAGTTGATGATTTAATACGACCGAAGCTCCTTGAATTTGAGAAAAAAATTCCAGTAAAGATTCTCCAGGATGTTGGAATCGACGAGAAACAAATTTGATACAGTAGTCTTCCAATAATCTGGAAGGCAACAATGAGTCTTTGGCATGGTCTTAATATTCGACCCAAGTTAAACGCAATCTCACCACTTGACTCCATATTTTCATCAATATTCCTTCTACACAGCTTAAAATAGAACTGATGAAATATTCATCCTTCACCATATTTAATTCAAAAATATAATTGAGCTCCATAAGGAAGTAGATCAATAATTCAGTATCACTTCCATTACAAGGATCCACTTTCTTAATTAAATCTCTGAAAATTATTTGATTATTCTCTTCCATATCATGAGAAATAATAGTAGGAACAACTCGGGTAAAAAAATTATCATAAGTAATGCCACGAGTGATTTCCAAATTATCGATAAATTCACGACTCACGAAGTGAGGAGTGAATTTATGTAGAGAATTTGGAAATCAAGAGTGGCATTTGTTAGGACTATTTAACGAATAAAATTAAGCTGTTTACTCACAAATCATTATTTCACTATAGTTATTTTAAAATATTTATATATTTAATGTAAACGGCGATGTTTGAAAACAAATGAGAAACGATAGGTACGCTTCTACTGCTTCTTTTGTTTATCACTGCAACCAGATCATAATATTTATTGCCAAAGGAACGCAATATTGTAAGGAGGAGCTTTCTTTAATATGGTAATTATAACACTGATAAATATTTGGTGAAACACGACTCTGATTGGTTGTAAAACAGAAATCATTGAAACGTGATTGGTCATTGACTCCCATTTGGGGCATGAGTTAAATAGTCAATATGATCTATCTTACTACTAACACTGTCAGTATTCTGTTCTTTAGCAATATCTTCACTAACAGAATTATCTATAATAAACTTTCGTTTAATCGATAATTGTTCAAAAGTAGTAAGATTATTCAAATGACTTTTTAGTCTCTGACGTAAAGTGTTTACATCCCCAGAAGAATCTATGCCAAGTAGATTTAAATCTTGAATGAAGTTGTCTTTAGCGATAATATCTATCCAGCTGGGCATGTTTACAATACACAATAGAAACAGATGTAAATATATGTAAACAGCTGTAAAAGAAGTTTTTATATACATTTACAATGCAGTAAACAACAAAGCAAGAAAGATGAATTAACGTATTTATACAATTCCAATATAATACGTAAACAACTTAACTTAAATGAATTTACGTAAGTAAGTCTGATAACGTAAACCATAGTAACGGGACAATTCTTTTTTATTAGTATCAATTTTAAACATTCTATGTTTCGACAAATCCTTCCAAGTTATAAAATACTGTACTAATCTTTCAATACACTTCTCAACTGGGAGTTGAACCCAGAAGCTATGTTCTATTTTTGGGCTTGAATCCAAAATCACTTTTCCACGAAACACATTTTCTATATTTATATTTTCCATCCAAAACATAACTCAAAGCTTACAAGAACAAATTTCAAACTCAAAATTACGATACTAATCATTTTGAATCGCGAAGCACTTTCCGTTCAAAAAATGGTATACAACAACAATAACCCAACAATCTGCTACCAAACATTGCACCGTATTGGTGCTGGATCAAACCATTGTTTTTGATAAATATTTTGAATAGAAAACATAGATTGCTCAAATTAAGATATCTATGCCCGGGCCCATAAAAGGCTAAGATTAATTCAACTTTCCTTAATAAATTATCAAACATGTGATGTGCAGTGAGCTACAAGCTATAATCGCCGAAGCTTTAAGGAAACAGGAACTCACACACGTTTGAGTAAGCTTTGGAATTTTACTTTCATATCTGACATAGACTAGCTGCTAAATCAATAGGCATAAGTAAGTAAAATAGACATCTTAAGCTTTAATGCGAGTCAAAAAGATAGTCAGATATAACGTTGAAAATAAATGAATAAATCATTAATTTAACAAAGAAAATAATGCTATCATTGGTCATCTATACAGAAATAATATAAACAAACATACGTACAACATGACACTCACACTAGTCCAGCCTAGGGTTGGGTATACGCTCCTTGCGGCCCCACCCTGCCCTGAAGGACTAACAAACCAAACTAGCTCTTCTGAGCTATATCGACCAGACTCATACTGTAGATAAACAGATGATGATCTGATGTGAGAAAACACAGCTATTTATGTGAGTTCACAAGGAGAGGGGAGAATGCGCGATAGGTCACGGAGCGTATTAGGAAGGGAAGGGGTAGGTAGGAGAGCATTTGGCACTGTTCACAAAGATCACACATGAAATGGAGACGCGATGGTTGCGCAGCATGACGTAAACCCTGTATCGAAATCTTGATTTCGGTTCACTATTTAGGCCTATTATTATTATTATTATTATTATTATTATTATTATTATTATTATTATTATTATTATTATTATTATTATCATTATTATTAACAACTGCCATGTGAAGGATATGTGACACGAATGAGGTATGGAAGTGGGCATGGAAAGTTCATGAGAATGATAGAATAACATTAGTCAAGTTGCACAAGGAATTATTGGAAAATTTTCAGGATAGGTAAGTATGAGATCTCATGTCCGCACGTCCACCAACCTTCGAGTTCGATAAAGAGACCAGTTAATGTAATTGAAAAACTGATACAGAATGTAATGAACTGTATTTAAACAAACACAATATCATTTTTTGCAGAAATTGCTATAATATATTTGTTAACGAAATTGGAAATAAATGAAAAGGAAATTAGAGATTTCTGTTTATACAATTATTCAGACATGGTGCATCCAATATTGTGTATAATGAAACAAAGTCATACAAAATAGAATTTATAATCCAATTTTGTAAATTTACAAATTAGGTTAAAATTATATGCTGTATCCCAGGGGTTTCAAAACGTATTGTTGTTGGAATACTCCTCAATCGCCAAAATCTCAACGTGCCTCCGCTGTGAAAAATAATATATATTACAAGAAAAAAGTGCCTCTAAAGGAACGATCAAACGTGCAATAAAATATACCCTCTGAAATTTTAACTGTTTGGAAAATTGGAGGTGTCATTTGTTGCCAGAAACATGTTTATATTAAAATTGTGATAAATGGGCATACTACAAATTAATGGTAAATCCAGAAAATTGGTTAAACATGGACAGATTTTTAGACACGATTCGAAATACGGAGAAATCACTCATTTTTTAATAAAAAAGAGTGTAATCATTAATAGGCCTACTAAATTTTTTTACTAACTCACTTGCACTATCGAACATGTGAACATAAGCTCTCCATACGTCCCTATCCTGAGCTAATATTTTCAAATCTTCCCCTGTATAATCCACTTCCCTCAAGTCATGGTTAGTATTGTTATCCCATCTCATTCTTGGCCTACCAACTGTGTGCTTTCCCTCTGTCCTTTTACATGGATTTCCTGAAGTAGTTCCCGCTCGGAGAACCAGAATGAGGGACGATCTTACCCCCCCCTTTTTTTTACTCTGAAAGATCGTCAACACTTTTTCGCGTTCGACCTGTCCGACGTGGGTCTTTCGGCAGCAATACTACCGCTGGCAGAGCTCTATTATTTGCCATAACTGCCTAATTTCTAATGCAATAATAATTTTATGTATTGTTTTGGTTTGTTTCATATTAGTTCTAGCTGATTATCCGGCGTTGCTCGGGTATTTATTTACCCCAAACTTCATGGCACCAGTCAGCTTAGTGACCTTGAAAACTATGGATTCATCACTAATATCGGTCATTTATGACTATTTTTATATGTCGCCCACTTTGTCTACTAAAAATTCTTTACATTAAACTTGTTCTTAAATGTTATCGGGACTATGACCAGTGAGCTTAGCGACCCTGAAAATCATGGATTAACAACCAATAACGGAATTTTTAAACATATTATTTTTCACCCTTTCTACTCTTCATCGGCCGCAGTGGTCTAGTGGTTATGTTCCGTGCCTGTAGTCGAGAGGGTCGTGGGTTGAAATCTGTAGGTAAATAAGCGTAATTAAATTAGCTTGTTAACGAACTCCTGCTAGCGAACACGCATGTTCCCCACGAGGGATATATGGGGTATAGAGGCTACATGTATTAACCTCCTCATTCCCTTTTGGGCTCAAACGTGGGCTTAGATAATATCTGCACTGTCATCAATGAGCACAGCGACTACGAAAACTAATATCAGGCATTTAGGCATATTTATATTTCATCCTTTCTCGTCCTTAAGTGTGCTTGGAGTCAAACTTGTGATAATGTCCTATCTGCACTAGTATAACAAATCAAATTAGCGACCCCTAAAACTATGGATACGACACTAAAATCGGCCAGTGTTGTCTTTTTATTTTTTATCTCATTTCACACCTTTAAGGTTTACTTGGATTTAAATGTCGTTGGAACTGTGACCAATTAGCTTAGGATTTTATAATAATAATAATAATAATAATACTTTATTTATTCTGGCAGAGTTAAGGCCATAAGGCCCTCTCTTCCACAATATCGGTATTTTTAAAGTTTTATTTTACCTCTTCCTGTTGAGTTTATTCGCATGAAAGGCTTTTCTTTTTAATTTTTACAGTCCTTCGCCGATCCTATCTAGTAGACACCAAAAATGACCGTGATCAAAAAGTAAAAATGTATATATATATATATATATATATATATCTGTTAAAGCCCTAGAGGCCGCAGTTTTATGTTTCATCGAAACCAAACTTGCCGTATAGCTGCACGCAAAGTGTACATTTTCATTGCAACTGTTACGGCATGCTTGTGAGTTATACTTCAAGATTTACGAATAGTGCCTACCTTCCATGTCTATCCACTCTCCTTGCTTCCCCTTCCTCTGTGCCGTGGATGCGCAGTGCGACTTATCACGGAACTATCAAACACGAACCTGGAAAAGGGAGTCTTCGCCTAGAGTCGAGTCAGAGAAGTTCGTCTTCGTTCCGAGTCCGAGAAGCCGGGGTGGGGAGTCCTGGGGTGGACCCTAGCCCTTGGCTCGACTGAAGAAAAGCTTTGAGTTTAAGATTCAGCTTGGATAAGTTCATGGACTTAACTTGGCCTGTATGAGTGTTGTATGTACGAATATCATTGCTTTTTTTTTTGTATTACGATATCTTTGTTATTTCGACGACTGAGATTGCACATTAATTTTGTTTATCTTTATTGTTTCAATTGTTCCTATCGAAGCTGAGAATTACTGCTATATTTAAAAGCTTATTTCTTTTTTATCAACTGACTCAATTGAATTAAATATCTCTGTTTTAATAAAATATGTTTTCTTACTACTTAAGCTTGTATTAGGTAGCTGCCTTGTTCTAAGTTACTACTCAGTAAAAGCTTACACAATTAGCATTAGATTACCTTCCTATTTAATAACTCTCATGATTATAGTGATTGTTTGCATTAAGAATATCTTCTAGATATATTGATAGTGTTGCACGTGTGTAAGTACATATGTTAAAGAAACAGCACAGTCAACATGAATTAAACTTTGGCTTCTAAGGGCCCGGGCAAAGGTTTGTAATGGCTAACTATTATTATTACGAACCACTCTACCATTCGTCATGCGCACCCTAGCATACGGGGTGAATAGCATATTATTTAAAAAGTAAGAATGAGTTGATTAAGCATCAAATTCGGACCAATAGGTGCAGGAGTTCACCTGAAACCAAAATTTAATAAGACTCTACCAATCGCAATTTTCCATGTTTTCAACGAAAATCAGTGATTGCCACTGACATAAAACGTGGAATGTATTCTCCAAAAATCAACGAAAACAGACCTTTTAAGTGGAGGGATACCAGAAACCCGAAATTAAAAATTGACTTGCAAGCTCCATGTTTGCTTGCTCGCAATGTACACCATACGAAAAATTTACTCTTAAATTGGCAATTACTCTAAGATATAATGATCTAATTAAATTAAGTTGACAATTACTCTAACATACATTGATTTAATTGAATTGAATTGCATTTACTCTGATTTAATTTAATTTAATTAACAATTACTCTAAGATATACTGATTTAACTTAATTTAATTGATAATTACTCTAAGATTATTGATTTGATTTCATTTAATTGACAATTACTCTAAGATAGATTGATTGGATTTAATTAAATTGGCAATTTCTCTAAGATATACTGATTTAATTAAATTAAATTAAATTGGCAATTACTCTAACATAGATTGATTTACTTTAATTTAAATGCAATTACTCTAAGATATATTGATTTAATTTAATTTAATCGATAATTACTATAAGATTGTTGATTTAATTTAATTTAATTGGCAATTACTCTAATATAGATTGATTGGATTTAATTAAATTGGCAATTACTCTAAGATATAATGATTTAATTTAATTAAATTGGCAATTACTTTAACATAGATTGATTTACTTTAACTTAAATGCAATTACTCTAAGATATACTGATTTAATTAAATTAAATTGACAATGACTCTAACATAGATTGATTTACTTTAATTTAAATGCAATTACTCTAAGATATAATGATTTAATTAAATTAAATTGGCAATTACTTTAACATAGATTGATTTACTTTAACTTAAATGCAATTACTCTAAGATATACTGATTTAATTAAATTAAATTGACAATGACTCTAACATAGATTGATTTACTTTAATTTAAATGCAATTACTCTAAGATATACTGATTTAATTAAATTAAATTGACAATGACTCTAACATAGATTGATTTACTTTAATTTAAATGCAATTACTCTAAGATATAATGATTTAATTAAATTAAATTGGCAATTACTTTAACATAGATTGATTTACTTTAACTTAAATGCAATTACTCTAAGATATACTGATTTAATTAAATTAAATTGACAATGACTCTAACATAGATTGATTTACTTTAATTTAAATGCAATTACTCTAAGATATATTGATTTAATTTAATTTAATCGACAATTACTATAAGATTGTGAATTTAATTTAATTTAATTGGCATTTACTCTAATATAGATTGATTGGATTTAATTAAATTGGCAATTACTCTAAGATATAATGATTTAATTAAATTAAATTGGCAATTACTCTAAGATAGGTTGACATAATTTAATTAAATGGGCAATTAGTCTAAGATATATTGATTTAATTTAATATAATTAGCAATTACTCTAAAATATATGGATTTAATTAAATTAAATTGGCAAGTAATTGATTTAATTTAATTAAAGTGGCAATTACTCTAAGATAGATTGATTTAATTTAATTAATTGTTTTAATAGTGTAATGGAAAAATGAATGGGTAAATATTTTGTAAATGAAGCCAAATTATAAATAAAATATGTAAACAGATAATAACTTATGGCTACATATATATGATTGTTGTCAGTTCAGTCCGACACTTTTAAATATTCCTATATTGCTTAACTCTGAAACTCCTTATCATAAGAAATCTGGGACAACCGAGCATATCTTCCTTTAAAACAAATTTGAAACTCATCCTTTTGTATTTGGTCTTTCAGTAGATTAATTCATGATTTCTGATTTTTCCTTCTCTAATAATATATACCGCTGTGGTCTCGAGGTAGCACGCTACCTTGTCAAGCAGCGGACCCGTGTTAGATTTCCGGTCGGGACAGGCTCCTGGGTGAGGTTTTTTCGGCGTTTTCCCTCACCTGTAAGACAAACGTCAGGAAGCTCAGAGCCCAACGGTCCCCGAAAATCATCGGGCCATCATCATCATCCCTCAGTGGTGTGAAAAGCAACAGGAAGCTACCACACCTGTAATCCCTTAGTGAAGCTGGAAAGTATAGCATGAAAATGCTATTATTGCAGTAAAAAACCTGCTCTCGCGCAGGATTACTATAAAATAGAATAATAATATTAACTTCATTCATCATGGTTTTAGTTTGACTTGTATAAATATTTACTTATAATTGGTGTATGTTATGATCCTAAGTAAATATGTTTTGTATTTAATATCTTTGGCTGCCACTCTGCCAAGTTAAATAAATTATTATTTTTATTATTATTATTATTATTATTATTATTATTATTATTATTATTATTATTAATTCTGGAATAACGGCTCCATTTTATACAGACCTAGCGTACCAGGCAGACATTTTCCTGCCAGAAAGTTCAATTCTCGTGTCATGGCTGAACAAAAAATATAAGTTACTTTTTATCGTAAAATCCATTAATTAATAAGTTTGCAAAAAAAAATCTCCTCACTGTCATCTGTTCTGGCTCAAGAAGCTTGCATTATAACGTCACATTTTTGTCGCGCAGAATATATCGTCAGTGCAGATGACTACACATTTGACATAAACAAATTTCTATAACCCTATCTCAGCGCCATCTACCAGGTCTACTTCTGAATCTAAATCATCCAGGGATCCACTAAAACACACACAAAAAATTTCATCAAAATCGGTCAAGTCGTTTAGGCAGTTTTTAATTTCAGATTTCGAGTAAACTTCCACTTCTAATTGTCCAATTTCGCTCATTTTGGATAATACCTACCTCAGTTTAGTTTGATAGGTTATAGGCCTACTGAGTTTCGTTGTGAAACATTGAAAATTGTGACCGTTAGAGTGATTTTTAAATTTTCACTTCACGTTAACTCCTAAACCTAATGGTTTTATAGGTGAATCTAAACCATCAGAGACCAATCAGACACACACAAAAAATTTCACGAAAAACTATCCAGTCATTTAGGCAGTTTTTAATTTCGGATTTTAAGTAAACTTCCACTTCTAATTGTCGAATTTCGCTCATTTTTAGGTAATAACTACCTTGGTTTATTTTAATAGGATATATTGAGTTTCGTTGTAAAGCATCGACAAATGTGACCGCTAGAGCGATTTTTAAATTTTCGCTTCAGGTTAACTCCTACACCTAATTATTTTAGAACATAATAGATAACGGCTAAATACTCGCCGCACATTAAAACCTGTATATACAAATTTTCAGGATGATCGGTTGAACGGTTTAGAAGACTCTAAAGGTCAAACAGACAGACATACAGTAAAAACTTCTTATTCGCGGGGGATAAATTCCGCAAATATACCCCGAATACAGAAACCGCGAATGTGAAATGGTATTTTGCATACGTTCCGAGGTTGCAAATTAAAATCAAATAATGAGAGATTTTAAACAATTTCTATTAATTATTACTGTCAGGTTTAAGCAAGGGCTTAAAGAACTTAGTAGTTTTTTTTTCTGTTTTGCCGCTTTTAAAAGGACTTTTAACTCAGATTGATATTCAACTGTGAATTCACCGATAGAATTCCTTATTTTTTCTTCGGGTTTCTTGATGAATCGTACAGTTGATTCAAACACTGAAACAGCGTGACATAGACGCAAACGACTCGCCAACGAGCAAACGTTTAAGCGTTTCTGTTTTTACTTTAAGCGGCAACACTGTTTTACTCGGCTTCCGAACTAGTTTTCTTTCCTTTTACTCGACATTATAAATTGGCAACATAGCAGAAGATAAACGTGTTATTCAATCAAACTTATTGCAACGAATGACAAGTTGAAACAATAAAACACCGATCGTGGAGAGGACGACATTTATAACGGACATAGCGGCACGTGAATTACGACGGCGGCTACCGTCACGCTTTTAACAACGAACTTTAGGCTTAGTGACAATAAGATTTGTTTTACTTTGATGTTAATTTGTCCATTTGACCAAACACTTGTCTGGATGATGATTATTATAACTATTATTTATTATTATCATCAATACTAACAACATTCTTAATTAAAAGTTAAATTAATGAACCTTCTTGATGATAAACATTCTCAAGTTAATAAACACTCCATTCGCCAAAACAGTTAAAAACAACGAGTCAACGTAGTAGGCATTATCAGGACTGATTCCAGTGGACGAATCACTGTGTCATACTACAATGTTAATAGTAATTTTTCCTTTAATTTTTTTAATCCCCTAATGTTTTATGTTAAATTATTGACTTGTTCAGTCAATAATTTTTATTATTATTTTTATTTTTATATTTATATTTATATACCCTTATTATTAATGTTGAGGTTCACTGGACACAGTCTTCATAATGGCTACGTAGTAGCCGAAACGCGTTGACTTGTTTTTAACTGTTTTAGTGAATGGTTTGTTTTTTAACTTAATAAAATTCATAATATTCCGTTGATGTATTATTATTATTATTTTATATTATTATTATTATTATGACTCGTAGATAGGATTAAATTTAAATTCATTGTATATTCTTAAAAAATGCATGTTAATGATATGACATTCAGAAAAGAACTTTGATAAAAAGTTCAACTCAGACCTCCTGACCTTCCTTAACAAGAATTTTAAAATTACATACAGACATGTGATTTTAAATAACCAGCAGCAATGCAGATTAATTATTTTTAAAAGAGAAATGCTCAGTTTTATATAGTTTTTACACGTCCATCCATGCTTAAATAGTAACGATATTTTGGCACCATTATGCTATTGAAATACTAAAAACAATAAAAATACAGCTTCCTTCATCATTTAAGTCCGACTGAGCGGAAACAAAAGCTGTAAAACAGAATCAATAATGTCGGATTCTAGTAACAAACAAGCGAAGGGAACTACACGCTCTGCAGCATTTATTGTTCATCACGGCTTCTTGGATACTACTATCCAGTGAAAATTCTCAGTAAGACTAAGTTCTTTTGGGGGATGTCTGTGAAGAAGGGTAAAAATTAATTAGGATTACAAACTATATCTCTCATTCTAATTACCCAACATTATTATTATTATTATTATTATTATACTATTATTACAATTATTATTATTATTATTATTGTTATTATTATTATACTATTACATTCATTATTATTATTGTTATTATTGTTATTACTATAATTATTATTAGTCCACCGCTTGATCTCGAGGTAGCGTGCTGCCTTGTCATGTAGCGGACTCGGGTTCGATCCCCACCCGGGATAAGTTTCCTGAGTGAGGATTTTTCGGAGTTTTTCCTTGCCTGTAAGACAAATGTCAGGAACCGTTGAGGCCCCTCCCCGAACATCATATGGCCATCATAATCATCATCATCATTCACCTTAGATTAAGTTTAAGATTAAGGACTCTCGTGGCGCACCACTATCATCATCACCCATCACATCATCGGGGCAGCGTAACCCCGCCTTCCAAGCGCCCCAACCTCATATGTCGGTTACAATTGCGCCAATACCAGGAGAAAACGCCAGAAATGTTGAAATAACAACTTAGGGCATTGAATAAAACTAGTGGTCGCCCAGCGGTCGAATATTCGACCACAATTGATTAAATTTTTACGTTTTTCACAAATACGTTATTATGCATTAATTTTCGATTTATTTTAAAAATACGAACAACAGGAAATATGTGGTATAGCTTGGCTAAGCCATATTTAAAAAAACCTGTCATTTGACATTTGTATACTATTTATACTATTTAAATTTTAATCTGACCTATTATTATGTGTAAGGGAATATATAGCTCTTCTTCTATGTCTCTCATTCCAACCCGTCAATGTTCTATGTCGAGGCATAATGGAAGTAGGTGTGAATATGCAAATATTCAACCGTCACCCGATTGCAACCTCCATAAGAACAAAATTAAACAAACATGTTGGACATACTTGCCTAGACTGGATTAAAGGACATGCTGGAACTACAGGAAATGAACGTGCAGATATCCTTGCCAAATCAGCTGCTAATTCAAATATGGATAACTTTTACTCCTTCTGTCCTCTATCATATATTAAAGAAGTATTAAAAATTATATCTTACAAATTGGAATGCTGAGTGGTGTGAACAGTATTAATGGTGCTTTGACAAGAACATTATTTTTCCAACTGTTTTTGACCGAATAAAGTGCAAATACGTAAATCCAAATATTGTATTAACACAACGTATGACTGGACACGGTAAATTTTGATATTATTTGGAGCGATTTAAAATAAGTGTCTGTACCTGTATTTGCAAAAACGCCAGCCAGACTCTCTCAATCTGTTATTTGAGTGTCCAGCATTTGATTCCAAAAGACATGAATGTATTAAAAACTTAGGTTATTTTCATAATAGATTTCAACTGCCTTTGTCAAATATTTTTATGTAAGACGTGTTGCTATAGAAATCTGTGTGACTTTATCCATCATATTTTTAAGAGACTTTGAGTTAGTTTTTTTTGTTAATTTATTTATTTGTTCATATTACGTTATTATGTAACGCTAGAAATTAACCATACTCTAAATTACTGTAAATAATTAATTGTATTGTAACTAAAACCCTAATATACCGGATGGTGAAATAGGGTTCGTATTATTGGAGATTCAATAAAAATATGTATATATGAAAAAATGTAATAAAATTACTGAAATAAAGACGAGACAAGGTTTAATTTAAATTTAAATAATAAAATGAACTCACTTTTTTTAAATCACTAATAATAAATACGCGAGAGTAAATCAATTCGTATTGCTGCTGCACGATTTTTTTACAACAATAAACTCTCAGTATGAACGTAAAGAAATGAATGAGTAATGCATATAAATTCCTTAGAGACAATTTATTTTGTTTAATTTAATTCATTTGTAACACATATTATACATACATTTTATTTTTCTGCACTTTTCCTATATATGAACTTTAATTATGCCAAATATTACACTCCTCCGTGCGCGCAATCTGCTTAAAAAGGGGTACAAAAATTTCTCTTCACGTATTAATATATAATTTTGTTATTATTATTATTATTATTATTATTATTATTATTATTACGGCCATGAACCTACGGGTTCGATAGTGCCAGTGAGTAAGAGTAATTATTATCATCATCATCGAACGGTGACAATAATCTAGGGGTTAAATTCTAGCCATTTGGTTCCAAGGGTATGCGCTCATACCAGGCCGAGGTCGATGCATTTCTAGGATGGAAAATCCAGCGGATACATCCTTCCGGGGGAGGGGTTGGCATTTGATCCCAGCCTGAAGATTTTTGGTCTCGTAAAAGAACATAAGTCTAATTAGTGCTTCTATACAACATTTAACAGCTTTCCCCATCTATGTAACACCTTAGTTATTTACTGAAAGTCTTATTAATGCGATGTACCGACAATATATTACACACTGACCTCTGTAGGGAAATAACACCTACTAGGGGCGTACGGGGTTTATACATTAACCATCTTACTAATAATCCATATATAACTTTTATACAAGGTTTATACACATCTCAGTTGAAAATTCTAACTAATAAACACTGTATTAGCTGTTCAGTGTATAAGAGGTGTACAACTTTACATGGTAATCGTTATACATGCCTTCAGCCTTGTTTAAGGATTGTATAACTAGACAAAATGTCGGAATTCAATATCAACTGATTGTTTTAATATGATATTGACTAACGTTTCCTAAAATTTAACGCAAAATGCAACACCGTAACGACTGTTTGATGGATGCATAGGACATAAATAATAATAAAGCTCTGGGTAGGAAAATAAAGCATCATAAAATGCCTTTTTGTTACACTCATTCTCGATTAGGCTTAATAATATTTTAAAATTGAACATTGTTTCTCAAAAGAATATGTTCTACAATAGTGAGAAGATTTAACCTGAAAGTAGTTTAAATGCTTCAAAATATTATTCTAACAAAACTTTCTTGCATCATTAATACATAATATACCATACAGATATAAAAATGTATTTAATTATAAAGCTATTATTATTGCAAGAAACTACGTATTAGCTTGATAGTCTTGCGGTTAGAGCTTTTGACTACAGTCCGTGAGATCATATGTTCGATTCCCGATCGAACTGAAGATTTTTGTTTTCGCTTAAAGCGTTATTCTCTTGTCGCTAACATTTCCTACAAATTTGAACGTTTTCTAACGCATCTAAAACACTGCATATAATTCATAAGTAATGGGAAACACTTTTATTAGATTTCAAGAATTGTTTGAAGTTCTTGACGTTAGATGGCAGCACATTATCTGTGAAACTAATTCTACGATATATATGACATAACTTAAAGAAAAGTGAAACTAAATTAAAACACTACTTTTTTCCGTACCTCCTCAATTAGGGAATCTCAATTTATTCTTATCCATACTCATTTCATACACAATTAATCACTAGTTGATGACGTTTTCTTTCTGTACAAACTGCGCGTAGTACGTTCTGACGTCATAATGATGACGAATATCTGACGTATTTTGTATGTTTCTTGTACTGTTATGTAGCTCCTGTACAACGTTTAATTGTAAGGGAATTATACATTATCTATATAAGGCTTATACATTGTATAACTAAACAACTGATGAAAGCCTGTATAAGAGATTTCTATTAGTAAGACTGTAAATATATACCCTAACCAGGGTCGATGTATTTTTAAGTTGGAATAATCTAGGGAGAAATCCTCCGGGAGGTACTTTAAGCCGTAGGTTCCGAGTCACAAGATTTTCAGGATCGCAAAAGAACCGCAAGCCTGATTGAAAATGCCTCTGTTTAAATTTAACCGACCTTCACCCATCCAAGTAATATCTTAATTGACTACAGCCTTTGTCTCATTTTAGCGATTTTAGTGTCGTCCAGTTAAAAAGACAGACATTTTTTTGGACATGGTCTTTGTGCATCATATCGCTTCTCTGGAATAAATTTTAAGGTAGGTTTCCACATGCAGTGGTTGACAGTTTCCTTCTGAGTGAAGAATTTTACACTCTAAGGTAAGTAATTTAAGATGGGGGCTGGAAAACGCACTCTACAATTATTATACTAACTCTTCTGCTTGAACCTTCCCATACATTCTTTCCTCAATAGTGTTTTTATAAACTTGTTTCTAATAGGTGGAAGAATAATAAATACAACCAATTGAAAATATCTGCAAACTAATGATAAATCCTTATATGTACAGAGCTATGAATATTTTCTTGAAATACAACGATAGTGTCAAAATATTATATATATATATATATATATAGCCTTCATTGCCAAATGTCAAACATATAGATGTAACATTTTTTTCAACTGTTTTCATTCGCCATTGTCTATAACAAAATTATTTCTAGTTTTCGTTTCAATTTCCTACATAGATTAGTAAATATCCTCAACTCGTGTCCAACAAAGGGTTGGGTCGAGAGATGTGATGAGATAAAGCCCCTTATATAGGTCTGTGAATGACAAGGATGCCGGCCGACCATGCCTGACGCACCATCACAGGGAAGAGGAACGGAATTAAATGAAATGGATGAGATGAGTATGGAGAAATGGTGGAATAAAATTGTGGCAGGGGAAATAGGGGGAAAACCTTGCCCAAGCTCCGTTTCGTCTACCACGAAACCCACATGGAGTAACCGAGACTCGATATCGGGATCCCAGCGGCGAGGGGCGAGTGTCTAACCGCTTGCGCCACGGAGCCTCCCTAATTTTCTTCATAGTTTAGAATATGTAATTTCGCGTTTCTACTTACATGTATTCCATCATTTTCTTTCTTGGAGACTTCGTTATAAACGTCTTTATTGTGTAGTAATATTTTGAGTGTCTTACAACTTTCCAGTGCTCAGCGTATTTTTTTTTTTCGTGTCGTTATATTTGCAGAAAGAAGTCATTATATCGAGAATTGTAAACGCTTTTCTGTGAAGTGAAGTGGTTACTAAGATATCTCTATGTTGGGGATAAAAACGCCTGTGGTATTTTTCGTGGTCTAAGGTTGGAATCTAGAGGGAGATGAACATATTTTTTATAGCTGCTATAAAAGCTCATGAAATATGAGGGCAGTTCATCTCTAAGTTTGTTTTGCTGGAGGCAGTCAAGTGTCGTTACAAATGTTAAGAGGACACCCCGTTACATATCCTTCATTTTTATTACATTCTAAGTCCCCCATCTAATTTTATCAACATCTAGTGTTTGCTTGTTGGTTATAAGAAACAGAAGTATTCAATATTATAGATCATAATTATTTAATTTCCCTGTGGATATGAAATATATACTAGTACAAATCATTAAACTTTTGCGGTAAAAGAATCTGTCGTACCAAGGTACAACAATTCCGTCTTGTACAAACTGCGTAAACAAGTGAATTTTTTCAGCAAGTCTAATTTATGCCCCGATTTTCTTGTTTTACAGAATGTTTTTAATTAAATAGTACTCTATGTGTCTAGTTAAGTTGTAAAAAATATATAAGAATGTTAGAGCGATTTTTGAATTACGACTGTCAGCTAAATACTAATTTATACAATGTGTAGAAATAAAGAGTACAGGGAAACAATCAACTACCGGTAAGTCGGTTTTTCGTTGAAATAGAGTTTGGTATGTCATTAGATTCTTCAAAGAAAGTACTATTACTTAGAAGCGTGAAATATTAAAAGATACATTCTGTTCTATAGTAATTCTGCCCGAGGGCACGCCTTTCACTGCGGTCATAGCATTTTCATGCTATGCTTTGCAGCTTTATTAAGGAATTATAGGTGTGGTAGCTTCCCGTTGCTTTCCACACCGGTGAAGGATGATGATGATAATGTTAAGGATGATGATGATGGCCTAATGATTTTCGGGGCCTTAGGCTTCCTGACATTTGCCTTACAGGTAAAGAAAAATCCCGAAAAAACCTCAACCAGGAGCCTGTGCCGACCCATTGCGTGACAAGGCAGAACGCTACCTCGAGACCACAGCGGTGGACTAAAGACTCATATTAGTCATGAATTTATTTACCTCCAATATTTTGTTTTCAAATAAGGAAGTGTGAAAGTTTTACAAGTGAAAGTATGTTTTCTTGATTTCTAGTAAAAAAATTAATTATCTGGATTGTTTCCTGTACTTTTCACACATGAAATTTCATATTGTGAACTATGAAAAATATTTAAACATGAAAAATAAATGATAACGTTTCAGACAGTGAAAAATCTAAAACACAGGCAAATATCATATTTCATAGTACGTATATATACAGTATATACTCATATTGTTAGACACGTTCATATTTCTGCATATTTAAGCATTTATCAATAATAATTTAAATATATTTTTAATTTATTTCAATTATTATTTCTGGAGTTAACCATTAAAAATTATAAATAGAAAACAAGCTTTAAAAAATATACATATGGGAAAACTAGGACCTGAAGAAGCACATAAGAGTCAGATGATAGGCATTTCCAATGCCAACACCCCATCTTGAACTACTTTTGTTGAATAGTGCCAGTAAGTAAGTTAGCGTAACAGTGAGCTACAGATTAAGTACGTATTGTTGCATTGCATTAGTTTTTATGTGAATGATTAGTGGCCACCGCTTTGGTCTCGGGTCGCTACCTCGTACACAGCGGAACAAGGTTCGATCCACGCTCGGGACTAGTTACCTGCGTGATTCTTTTGTGGGCTCTTCCGCGCGTGTAAGACAAATGTCAGAAAACTTTAAAGACCAAACGGTCCCCGCACATCATCTGGCCATCATAATCGCCATGTTTAATATGAATGTGTGTGTCAATGGTGTGGTTCGTTTTAATGGTATGTTTTCTCAGAGGAGACCCTGACATTGAGGTGATCACTCATTCGGTGAGACCACCCATGTCCTTGTGAATTTAAAAATGTATGATGCATGCTATTGTGCATTACAGGGACTCTTGTCGTGCCAACTCCTTTCAAAAAACCATAAACTGAAAGGATACAAAAGAGTTATTCTCACAGTTGTACTATATGGTTGCGAAACATGGACTCTTACTTTAAGGGAGGAAAGGAGATTACGAGTATTTGAGAATAAAGCTCTTAGGAACTTGTTGGGCCAAAAAGAAATGAACAGACAAGTGAATGGAGAAATCAACATAATAGTGACCTATATGATATGCATAGGAAGCCAGATATAATAAGTACAGTTAAGACTCATAGAATGCGATGGGCACTGTATGTATGTATGTATGTATGTATGTATGTATGTATGTATGTATGTATGTATGTATGTATGTATGTATGTATGTATGTATGTATGTATGTATGTATGTATGTATGTATGTATGTATGTATGTATGTATGTATGTATGTATGTATGTATGTATGTATGTATGTATGTATGTATGTATGTATGTATGTATGTATGTATGTATGTATGTATGTATGTATGTATGTATGTATGTATGTATGTATGTATGTATGTATGTATGTATGTATGTATGTATGTATGTATGTATGTATGTATGTATGTATGTATGTATGTATGTATGTATGTATGTATGTATGTATGTATGTATGTATGTATGTATGTATGTATGTATGTATGTATGTATGTATGTATGTATGTATGTATGTATGTATGTATGTATGTATGTATGTATGTATGTATGTATGTATGTATGTATGTATGTATGTATGTATGTATGTATGTATGTATGTATGTATGTATGTATGTATGTATGTATGTATGTATGTATGTATGTATGTATGTATGTATGTATGTATGTATGTATGTATGTATGTATGTATGTATGTATGTATGTATGTATGTATGTATGTATGTATGTATGTATGTATGTATGTATGTATGTATGTATGTATGTATGTATGTATGTATGTATGTATGTATGTATGTATGTATGTATGTATGTATGTATGTATGTATGTATGTATGTATGTATGTATGTATGTATGTATGTATGTATGTATGTATGTATGTATGTATGTATGTATGTATGTATGTATGTATGTATGTATGTATGTATGTATGTATGTATGTATGTATGTATGTATGTATGTATGTATGTATGTATGTATGTATGTATGTATGTATGTATGTATGTATGTATGTATGTATGTATGTATGTATGTATGTATGTATGTATGTATGTATGTATGTATGTATGTATGTATGTATGTATGTATGTATGTATGTATGTATGTATGTATGTATGTATGTATGTATGTATGTATGTATGTATGTATGTATGTATGTATGTATGTATGTATGTATGTATGTATGTATGTATGTATGTATGTATGTATGTATGTATGTATGTATGTATGTATGTATGTATGTATGTATGTATGTATGTATGTATGTATGTATGTATGTATGTATGTATGTATGTATGTATGTATGTATGTATGTATGTATGTATGTATGTATGTATGTATGTATGTATGTATGTATGTATGTATGTATGTATGTATGTATGTATGTATGTATGTATGTATGTATGTATGTATGTATGTATGTATGTATGTATGTATGTATGTATGTATGTATGTATGTATGTATGTATGTATGTATGTATGTATGTATGTATGTATGTATGTATGTATGTATGTATGTATGTATGTATGTATGTATGTATGTATGTATGTATGTATGTATGTATGTATGTATGTATGTATGTATGTATGTATGTATGTATGTATGTATGTATGTATGTATGTATGTATGTATGTATGTATGTATGTATGTATGTATGTATGTATGTATGTATGTATGTATGTATGTATGTATGTATGTATGTATGTATGTATGTATGTATGTATGTATGTATGTATGTATGTATGTATGTATGTATGTATGTATGTATGTATGTATGTATGTATGTATGTATGTATGTATGTATGTATGTATGTATGTATGTATGTATGTATGTATGTATGTATGTATGTATGTATGTATGTATGTATGTATGTATGTATGTATGTATGTATGTATGTATGTATGTATGTATGTATGTATGTATGTATGTATGTATGTATGTATGTATGTATGTATGTATGTATGTATGTATGTATGTATGTATGTATGTATGTATGTATGTATGTATGTATGTATGTATGTATGTATGTATGTATGTATGTATGTATGTATGTATGTATGTATGTATGTATGTATGTATGTATGTATGTATGTATGTATGTATGTAGTATGTATGTATGTATGTATGTATGTATGTATGTATGTATGTATGTATGTATGTATGTATGTGTGTGTATGTATGTATGTATGTATGTATGTATGTATGTATGTATGTATGTATGTATGTATGTATGTATGTATGTATGTATGTATGTATGTATGTATGTATGTATGTATGTATGTATGTATGTATGTATGTATGTATGTATGTATGTATGTATGTATGTATGTATGTATGTATGTATGTATGTATGTATGTATGTATGTATGTATGTATGTATGTATGTATGTATGTATGTATGTATGTATGTATGTATGTATGTATGTATGTATGTATGTATGTATGTATGTATGTATGTATGTATGTATGTATGTATGTATGTATGTATGTATGTATGTATGTATGTATGTATGTATGTATGTATGTATGTATGTATGTATGTATGTATGTATGTATGTATGTATGTATGTATGTATGTATGTATGTATGTATGTATGTATGTATGTATGTATGTATGTATGTATGTATGTATGTATGTATGTATGTATGTATGTATGTATGTATGTATGTATGTATGTATGTATGTATGTATGTATGTATGTATGTATGTATGTATGTATGTATGTATGTATGTATGTATGTATGTATGTATGTATGTATGTATGTATGTATGTATGTATGTATGTATGTATGTATGTATGTATGTATGTATGTATGTATGTATGTATGTATGTATGTATGTATGTATGTATGTATGTATGTATGTATGTATGTATGTATGTATGTATGTATGTATGTATGTATGTATGTATGTATGTATGTATGTATGTATGTATGTATGTATGTATGTATGTATGTATGTATGTATGTATGTATGTATGTATGTATGTATGTATGTATGTATGTATGTATGTATGTATGTATGTATGTATGTATGTATGTATGTATGTATGTATGTATGTATGTATGTATGTATGTATGTATGTATGTATGTATGTATGTATGTATGTATGTATGTATGTATGTATGTATGTATGTATGTATGTATGTATGTATGTATGTATGTATGTATGTATGTATGTATGTATGTATGTATGTATGTATGTATGTATGTATGTATGTATGTATGTATGTATGTATGTATGTATGTATGTATGTATGTATGTATGTATGTATGTATGTATGTATGTATGTATGTATGTATGTATGTATGTATGTATGTATGTATGTATGTATGTATGTATGTATGTATGTATGTATGTATGTATGTATGTATGTATGTATGTATGTATGTATGTATGTATGTATGTATGTATGTATGTATGTATGTATGTATGTATGTATGTATGTATGTATGTATGTATGTATGTATGTATGTATGTATGTATGTATGTATGTATGTATGTATGTATGTATGTATGTATGTATGTATGTATGTATGTATGTATGTATGTATGTATGTATGTATGTATGTATGTATGTATGTATGTATGTATGTATGTATGTATGTATGTATGTATGTATGTATGTATGTATGTATGTATGTATGTATGTATGTATGTATGTATGTATGTATGTATGTATGTATGTATGTATGTATGTATGTATGTATGTATGTATGTATGTATGTATGTATGTATGTATGTATGTATGTATGTATGTATGTATGTATGTATGTATGTATGTATGTATGTATGTATGTATGTATGTATGTATGTATGTATGTATGTATGTATGTATGTATGTATGTATGTATGTATGTATGTATGTATGTATGTATGTATGTATGTATGTATGTATGTATGTATGTATGTATGTATGTATGTATGTATGTATGTATGTATGTATGTATGTATGTATGTATGTATGTATGTATGTATGTATGTATGTATGTATGTATGTATGTATGTATGTATGTATGTATGTATGTATGTATGTATGTATGTATGTATGTATGTATGTATGTATGTATGTATGTATGTATGTATGTATGTATGTATGTATGTATGTATGTATGTATGTATGTATGTATGTATGTATGTATGTATGTATGTATGTATGTATGTATGTATGTATGTATGTATGTATGTATGTATGTATGTATGTATGTATGTATGTATGTATGTATGTATGTATGTATGTATGTATGTATGTATGTATGTATGTATGTATGTATGTATGTATGTATGTATGTATGTATGTATGTATGTATGTATGTATGTATGTATGTATGTATGTATGTATGTATGTATGTATGTATGTATGTATGTATGTATGTATGTATGTATGTATGTATGTATGTATGTATGTATGTATGTATGTATGTATGTATGTATGTATGTATGTATGTATGTATGTATGTATGTATGTATGTATGTATGTATGTATGTATGTATGTATGTATGTATGTATGTATGTATGTATGTATGTATGTATGTATGTATGTATGTATGTATGTATGTATGTATGTATGTATGTATGTATGTATGTATGTATGTATGTATGTATGTATGTATGTATGTATGTATGTATGTATGTATGTATGTATGTATGTATGTATGTATGTATGTATGTATGTATGTATGTATGTATGTATGTATGTATGTATGTATGTATGTATGTATGTATGTATGTATGTATGTATGTATGTATGTATGTATGTATGTATGTATGTATGTATGTATGTATGTATGTATGTATGTATGTATGTATGTATGTATGTATGTATGTATGTATGTATGTATGTATGTATGTATGTATGTATGTATGTATGTATGTATGTATGTATGTATGTATGTATGTATGTATGTATGTATGTATGTATGTATGTATGTATGTATGTATGTATGTATGTATGTATGTATGTATGTATGTATGTATGTATGTATGTATGTATGTATGTATGTATGTATGTATGTATGTATGTATGTATGTATGTATGTATGTATGTATGTATGTATGTATGTATGTATGTATGTATGTATGTATGTATGTATGTATGTATGTATGTATGTATGTATGTATGTATGTATGTATGTATGTATGTATGTATGTATGTATGTATGTATGTATGTATGTATGTATGTATGTATGTATGTATGTATGTATGTATGTATGTATGTATGTATGTATGTAGTATGTATGTATGTATGTATGTATGTATGTATGTATGTATGTATGTATGTATGTATGTATGTATGTATGTATGTATGTATGTATGTATGTATGTATGTATGTATGTATGTATGTATGTATGTATGTATGTATGTATGTATGTATGTATGTATGTATGTATGTATGTATGTATGTATGTATGTATGTATGTATGTATGTATGTATGTATGTATGTATGTATGTATGTATGTATGTATGTATGTATGTATGTATGTATGTATGTATGTATGTATGTATGTATGTATGTATGTATGTATGTATGTATGTATGTATGTATGTATGTATGTATGTATGTATGTATGTATGTATGTATGTATGTATGTATGTATGTATGTATGTATGTATGTATGTATGTATGTATGTATGTATGTATGTATGTATGT